>VUQJ01015075.1:21012-31212 GCA_015108635.1 Andinoacara biseriatus | reverse complement strand
GGGCTGGGGGGAAAAAGCCCCCCGGGGGGGGGGGGGGGGGTTTTTTTTTTTTTTTAATATATATATATATATATACCTTTGATGGGGACAAGGAGGCTTTTCTTTCTTTCTTTCTTTCTTTCTTTCTTCTTCTTCTTTTTTTTTGGAGCCCTTTCAGTTAAGCTGCTGTTAGTGATTTAATTTTTTTCAGGTGGGCATTTGAAAAAAATAGCCTCAGGCTCTTTGTTTTCTAGTGGAGAACAAAGTTCATTTATTTATTTATTTTTGTTCAACTATCCTTGAGTTGAACAATTCTACAAATTAAATAAAAACTATTAAAACTTTTATTCTTTGAAGATTCAAAATTAATTTAACTTCAAAATTCCATAAAATATAATTGTCCCATTTCCAGGAATCTTATACTTAACTCAGGAGCAGGATTCCTGATTCCTAATCTTTCCAGGCTTTTCATGACATGTTACAGTAGTTGCTTTAGATCATCATGGCTACATGAGGCAGTTACAAAAATTATTTACAATCAGATGTTTGCATTCAAGTCAATAATTTTAAAGTTACTGACCCTCAGTATTATTAGAAAGCATTGCATACATTTTCATTGTTATGCAGACGATGCCCAGCTTTATCTATCACTGAAGCCAGATGACATACATCAATTAGGAATGTCTTAAAGACATAAAGGCCAGGATGACGTCTAATTTCCTGCTTCTAAATGCAGATAAAACTGAAGTTCTTGTGCTCGGCTCCACAAATCTTAGAAACATGGTGTCTAACCAGATACTTCCTCTAGATGGCATTACCTTAGCCTCCGGTAACTGAGAAATCTTGGAGTCATTTTTGACCAGGATATGTCCTTTAATGCACATATTAAACAAATATGTAGGACTGCTTTCTTGCATTTGTGTATTTCTAAAATTCAGGTCAGTACCCATGTTACGCCAGCAGCATCATTTTCACCAGTGTGTTTCTCACCAAATGTCCTAACCAACCAAATGCACACAGCCCATGCTCCTCGCCAGCATAGGAATCAGGCCAATCCATTTTGATAGCCCATAAAAATCCAATCCAGCAGCAATATGACTGATTAGCTGGCAGGATGGGAGTATGATGTGTTTATTTGGATCCTGTCTCCAGACAGAAAATAGATCTTATACCCAACCCTTTCCCCCTGTACTAGCAGGTTTTGTTATAATCAAACCAACATTTATCAGCCTATTTTAATGTTTAAAATTGAGGTAAATTTACTGAAGAGTGCGTACTTTGGCTGAAGAGGATGGACCACTCTTGTCCATCAAATTTTGCAGAGTTGCAGTTAATGTTTTAGAACAAGCTCAATAGTGGTGACTTCAGTGTTATAAAAATGTTTCCATTTCACATTTTTTATATGGTAGAACCTGTTTTCTTCAGTGGGGTCTCTCATTATTTGGAGCCCATGTTTGTTCCACTTTGGTTTCAAAGTTGTGGATCTGTTGCTGATTTTAATTTCAGGTGGACACTGGCGAAAGCCGCCTCAGTATCGAGGAAGCGAAAGCTTTATCCTAGACTCCAGTGACAAAGTGGGGAAAAAGCTTATTCATTTAGTGTTTTGTTCACCACTGCTTGAGATGAATAAGTCTCCAAATAATATCATTACTTTTATGATTCTATAAAATGTAATTTTTTCCATTTCCACGTATTTTACACTTATTGCAGAAACAGGAAAATTATTTTTCCAGGCTTTCATGCTCTCATGCTGTGTTGCAGTATTTGGATTATCTTATCTGTCACTGCAGGACGTCATTTCAAACCAGAAGCTTGTGTCTACGTGAGGCAGTTACCAAAAAAATCTTTAGTTGGGTATTTGCATTCAGGCAGGAAATTAAAATATAGAACAAAATTTTGCAGTTTATAAGCACAGGCTCCGTTGAGCCATACCACATACGCTGAGACCTGAGAAACTATATTTCGTCCTCAGTGGTAGTTGACCATGTGTGTTCAGTCTCACAGAGCTGGAGGTGTGCTGGGGGCTCCTCTGTTTCTCTGGTCACTGGCAGCCCCTCTCCAGTGACCTCGCCACATTTTCTGTCACCTTCCACTGTAGGCTGCCAATGACATGGTGTCCAGGTTGACCACACGTAAAACAGTGAGGGTAAATCATTTTGCTTTGCTGTACACAGTCACTGCTGCTGCCCCAGCTCTCAGCTGGAGGGTTTGCGGGATGGTTCATGGGAGAGCAGGAGTCTCCAGATGTCGCACTGTCAGTTGTGTTTACTGCCTTCAATAACTGTCAGGTCAGTGAGGACAGGTCAGTGCAGACGGTTCTCTAATCACAGCACAGTTAACCTGCAGCTCAGTGTCAAAGTTAGCTTGCTCTGTTGAGCACTTAGAGTTACAGGTTTGTTTTTAGCTGCTGTATCAAGTCGTCTCAGTCTCTCAGCTTCCTCACTGGTAGACTTAGTGGTCTGTTCTAGCAGAAAATCAGCAGGTCAATAAGAAAATGTTTGAAGTCACATCTCACTTAGTTTTCTCATATAACCCTTGGTACAGTGAGTGAAGGAATGTGCCCTGCACAAGCTTTTTTGTCATAGTTAAAGGCTGTCATGAGTCAAACGGTATATGCTGTTTGAAATCCATAATTCTGTACAGAAATTGCTGTTCACTCTTTTTGTCTGGCTGCTTAGCATTACTGCACTCATGAAAGCGCTCAGCACTGTTCTTATGTCAAATATGAGCGCAGACAAGCTTCTTTAGCCCATCAACTGTCAAATCATCCGTGTTGGTTAACATTTCTTTGAAAGTACCAGGTTTCATTATCTTTAACATTGTTTCACACTCAGTAAACCCCTCCTGTAAACTCTGGAGCTTGGGAAAAGGTGACTGGACTTCTTTAAGTTTCTTGCAGATGTCTCATGAATGTTGGATTGTGGGATTGTTGCCAGCTGACATAACCGCATGTCTGTCAGAATGTGTGGGGTCAGTGTGGGGTGGTGTGAAGCATCCGTAGTGCTAGTTAGGAATATCTTCCATCTCAAGAGGCCTAGCCAGGAAGTTTCCAGCCACTGTTGCTAAGGAGCAGGAGCAGGGCCATATCTTCATCCTCCAGACCGCTCAACCTTTCACCTCAGGTGTACTCAATGAGCAGGTCATACAGTTCTGGTTCACTTAGGTCATCAACATTGTGAGTTGCACTGCCATCATCAACTGAAGTGGCAACGGTCTGCAAACGACTTGCACTCAAATCAGAAAGTCTTTTCTGGATCTGCCACCATGGGGTGGCAGTGGCCATCTTGACATTTCGACTGTGGCCTTTGTTCTCAGGAAGATGCACTCAATGGAGTCTTCCCTGAAGGCTTGGACATCATTTCCTATCATTTGGCACGCACTTTACCATGCAGAGGTGCTAAACAATCCTGGACAAGCCCCCAGTTGTGCTAGACCTGGGGAACATCTGGACCGGCAGCAAGCGGCACACAGGCTAGGGATCACTGTGTAGCCAATTATGCAAGAAAATGTCAATTAACAGAGAGGACATCAAGGTTACCATCTTGCCCAGACCAAAGCTCATTAATTTCTGAGCTGCAATTCACTCATTCAATCAACACATACACAATACAAACCATATTAAACCACTTTTTTCGGTACCTGTGGATTAATAGAGTAGACACCAAGGCTAGCATCTTGCCCAAACTGCTCATTTATTTCTGAGCTGCACATGCGCTGAGCCTGTAGTTACAGGCACTCTAGTGGTTCCACAGCAGTACAAGAGCACCATCTACTGACGTAATACGTAGTACAGAAACATAAAGTAACAGTGCTAGAATAATTCACAATGGTAAACAAACAAACAAAAAAAACTTCTCTTTCTTATATGCAAGTTTTGACCCACCACATTATGAAGAAGATTTACAAGGTCCATTCAGCTGAGATGCTTTGCTGGCTCTGCATTTGGCCACATTTGTAAATACTTTGTGCTTCTCTAAAGCTTTTTAAAGAAGTCACTTTGCACTTTGTCCCCAGATTTTATTTTATTTTTTTAGAAATCTAAACTGTAATATAATCCCTAATTTTCCAAGCAAGGGGAGACTTCCAGGATAAATTACCACACCGAGGAGAACAATGGTGTGTTCATTTTTGTTGTATGAACAATGTGATGGCCAAAGAAATTTACCGTAAAAGTAATATGTTGACATTTTATTCATAAAACAGGACAACATGTGCATTATTAACTTGGATAAATGATTCAGTCAACTGATGATAATAATAGAAGAGGCAAGGCATGAGAGAGATTAAGATGATCTGTAATGTTTTGTATGCTGCTTGTGTAACTACCTGTGTACTTGTTATAATTGCTAGACTGTGGTATTTCTGAATTAATTACAGTTGTACAGGATGTGTCCTCTTCCCTCCTGTTTAGTACTGGAACTCAGCCCTCCTGAGTTTCAGTACCAAATACCATGTTGTTACTGCTGTTGTTTAAATAGGCCATAATGACAGCTGTGCAGTAGATCCCTCTTCCCTCCTGTTAAGAGTTGAGGAGCTGAGCCCTCCTGTTGTTATTGTTATTGCTCCTGTGGTGTGTTCATTAGCTTCATGCCCCCGGTGATTATGCCAGCTCTGCGTCTTCTTTTTCTTTCACCCTGCCCTCCTCCACCACAGGCGCTGTCTTCCCTTTGGCACCCTCCACACCAGCACTGTGACCTTGGTGATGCTGCTGAAAACTGAGTTGGTGGCAGTGTAAAGTAAAAACTGTGAAGTTAGAGGGTGACAGAAACAATTAAGACCAATAGATAACTGCATTTTATATTCCGGACAGTTGCCTGTGCTCTCACAGGAATAACAGCTCAAAATGGGGATGGAGTTTTTAGAATAAAAACTGTAATAACACATTGTTGGTGGGTTGCATAATTTTTCCGTTATCAAACACCTACGTTTCAAATTGTACCTAGTTTGCAGCCACTGCAGTGTCATTGTGAGTCAAAATTTGCTGTGTGCCGTTGATTATTTTTGTTTAATCTACTGAAGTAAACATTTTGTTAGAACTGGGAAAATGAAGATGAAGTACAACAGGCAACAACTTTGAACAAAAATACATTTAATGCTAAAAGTGTCGTGGTCCCTGGGTCTTGGACCCGGGGTTTTTAGTTTTTATGATTCGTTTTTGTTTTTTGAGAATCAGCTACTTTTGAGGGTTTTTTTTCCTTGTTTCTTTTGTAATATGAGTCAGTATTTTATGCTCTATGTTCATCTCTTGTCTCCTCTTGTCTCCTAGCTGTTTATGACATAAATGGTTTAAAGTGAAGTCATCATTAATTACATCACAATACAGTACATGGCAAGATTTGTAATAGTTTAGACTGACATAAAGACTAAATCATTTTTGAAAAATATAGTACTTCCAAAAAAGATGAATTCAAAATCAGAGATCTGCTTTTTCTGCTCCCTGACTCCTCCTCACCATGTGCTGAGACATTGTTGGGCAAGACCCCAAACTGCATCCAGAACCAAAGCTAAATTTACATTTGCGCGGAACCTCCCACGCTTGCAGCCTCGGCTCCTAAAAATCTATTTCTGCTGCTTATCGCTTTTTTGTTTTTGTAATTATATTCTGTTATTTGTTTATATTTTACTTCTTGATTGTGCAGCTTTGGTGGTGTTATGCAGGAAGAGGTTTAACCTTGGAAAACATCTTCTCCTATAGGTTAAAGAAAAACTAGTAGAAAAGCATATATGAAAGAATAAATAAATAAAGTTGTTATAAATTATGCCAGTTATGTTTTTTAGGAACTGCATTCACCAAACATGCTAATAAATAAATAACTAAAGCATTACAAGTATGTCAGACATACAGCTCTGTCATCTCCAGTTGATGCCCTGCAGCTTTCTAATGTAAACATGTTCAGGATGAGTTCTAGCTATTAGTTCAAGCAGCAGTCAACAAAGTCAAGGGAGGGTGACGGGAAAAATCAATTAAAAAAAAAATCTCCCCCATGATAACAATTCAATTCAGTACAATTTTATTTATACAGCTCCAATTCACAACAAACAGTCGCCTCAAGGCGCTTTGCATTGTAAGGTAAAGACCCAACAATACTGCAGAGAAAACCCAACAGTCAAAACAACCCCCTATGAGCAAGCACTTGGCGACAGCGGGAAGGAAAAACTCCCTTTTAACAGGAAGAAACCTCCAGCAGAACCAGGCTCGGGGAGGGGCAGTCATCCGCCGCGACCGGTTGGGGCTGAGGGGAGAGAGAGAGGACAAAAAACATGCTGTGGAAGAGACACAGAGAAGGATTAAACACAGAGTGAAGAACAAATGCAAACTGTGTGCATGCACAAAACACTCTCGAGCAAATCCTAGAGATCCCTCATCCCTCGGGGTTATGCTGCCACACGAATCAATGGGTTCAGTCAAAATGCAGTTACTCCTTGGATTTAATGTTTTCTCTTTTAAGAATCCACAGATGTAAGCAGGGTTGGAGCTAGTTTGTTATGACATCTTACAACACAAAGGCTGCTGCAGCAGGTAAACTGGAACTACACAGAAATGTATACTCAGAGAATAAAAAGACCAGCGTAATGATTTATCTGCACATGTTAGAGTAGATTGTGTGTGTGTGTGTGAGCGCGACGTTTTTATTTTTGACAAGCATTGCATACTTTACTTGTTGCCTTGCTCTGATTTGACTCTGCATACTGCAAGATACAGGGCGTCACTGCTCATCCTCCCATGCCGACTCTAGCTATGGGCAGGTTATTAGCACCAGCAAGCAAAATAAAATGACACAAACTAAAAGTTACCAAATGGGTTCCTGTTTGTAATTTGGCCTCTGTACATCACCACATCAGACAATCAAGACATAACTGAAGAGCAGATTTTTAGCTTTAATTCAAGGGGTTTAACAAAAGTATCACATTAACTATTTGGGAATTGGAGCCTTTTTAAAAAATATATAAATAGTCACCCATTTTCAGTATTGGCTGGACTTAAAAACAGTTTTATGGCCAGGTGAGGTCTGTTCCCTTGTTATTTCATGACTATTGAAGCTGGAGTTGATGGAGCTGACGCAAGCGTTGAACTTGGATTTGGTAGTTTTTCCACCGGAAGTGAAAATCAAATCAAATCAAATCAATTTTATTTATACAGCTCCAATTCACAACAAACAGTCGCCTCAAGGGGCTTTGTATTGTAAGGTAAAGACCTAACAATACTGCAGAGAAAACCCAACAGTCAAAACGACCCCCTATGAGCAAGCAATTGGCGACGGTGGGAAGGAAAAACTCCCTTTTAACAGGAAGAAACCTCCAGCAGAACCAGGCTCAGGGAGGGGCAGTCATCTGCCACGACCGGTTGGGGCTGAGGGGAGAGAGAGAGAGAGAAAAAAAAGAGGCCATCATTAGCTTGAAAAACCAAAACAAACCCATCAGAGAAAAATAGCAAAACCTTTAATAGTCGCTAAATATGTGGAAGCCTGCAGAGGATCCCAAAGGAGGAAACAGTATTTTGTGTGTTACCATGAGCACCTGACTGAAGTCTACAACCCATGCACACACAATCACTGACTGCAAAGGATTTTCCTACAAATAACAAAAACAATGCGTATAAAATTAGCTTAGTTTGTCCACTTACTTTTGAGCCTGTGAAAACTGTGTATAAATGGTATTAATTTCTAAACAGTTAATCCCATACTTTTGTTGCACCCCTATTAAATTAAAGCTGAACGTCTCGATCACATCTCGATTGTTTAATTTAAAATCTGCTGTGGTGCTGTACAGAGACAAAATTATAGAAATTGTGCCATTGTCAAAATAATTATGCACCCTGCTATCTATGAAATTTCAGGACTGGTTTTATGGGGATGCAAAATCATCCATTACGCTCTCAGTTTGATTTCATATTTTGGCCATTTTTAAATCACATTATTATCATATGCTCACATTACATCATCATAGTATTAAATTATTTATTACATGAGAAGAATACTATAAAAAGTTGACAGTTCAGAGCTCATCAATCTCTGCAAATAAGATACAGATAGAAATTAAGGAGTGTTAAGTAAATATCCCCCCCAGGACCTGCAGATGGATGCTGTGGTGGTTACAGTGTTGAATCAGCAGACAATGGTGCAGGGCAGCAGCAGCACAGATGGGAAATTCTGAGCTTACAGCACAGGATTGTGTATTTGGTCTAGAGCATGAGGAGAGTGAGGCTCTGTCACATGTTTACAACACAGCACAGCTCACCCAGCGATGCCCACAGATCCCCATTCAAGTCTCCAAATATGGCTACTGTATGTGACATACCAAGCAAACAATCCCATTAAAATTGCAGTTACTCACATACGTACATGCATATTCAGTTAAAATGCAAAAGCTTCTTTTGCTTTTATTATTTGTTTACAATATCTTAGTGTTTCACCAAGACACACTGTACCTTTGCTGTTACCATGCTGGATTACCTGCATTTGCAGGTCTGATCCTGATAAAGGGGCTTGAGCCATATATGAACTGAATATAAAAACTGGACAACAGCAACCCAATTTATTTTGCTCTGGCCTGCAAAATAACTTAAGTGACAGAAAAAAAAAATCATAACTAGCAACATGTAAAATATAAAGATTTAAAAATAAATAAACAAAGGAAACACGGATATTTCCCCAACTGCGCAGGAGGAAATTGCTAATAACTAAAGCAAAACCATTTACCAAAACATTCAAAAGGAGAAAATTGCTTTCTTACCTAGAATTACAACTCCAATTCCAAACAAAGTTGGGTCGCAAATGTAAATAAAAACAGAATGCAGTTTTGTGCAAATATCATAAACCCATATTTTATTCATGGCAGAACTTAGAAAACATATCAAATATTTAAACCAGGAAAAATTTATAATTTTAAGAAAAAGATTAGGCTTTGAAATCTGATGGCAGCAACACATCTCAAAGACGTTGGGACAGGGCCATGTTTACCACTGAGTTAGCATCAGTCTTAACAACAGTCTGTAAATGTCTGGAAACTGAGGAGACCAGCTGCTGAACTTTTGGTAGAGGAACATTGTCCCATTCTTGTCTGATATACTGTAGGACTCTAGCTGCTCAACAGTCCTCGGCCTTCTCTGTATTTTTCATTTCATTTCAAAATGTTTTCAGTTGGTGAAAGGTCTGGACTCCAGGCAGGCCAGTTCAGCTTTTCTACTAGGAAGCCCTCCGGTTGTCTCGCTGAAAAATAGAAATCCATCTGGATGGAAGCATGTTACTCTAAAGCCTGAATATACCTTTCAGCACTGATGCTGCTTTCCTGGCACTAATACACCCCTATATCATCAGAGACAAAGGCTTTTGAACTGAGTGCTGACAACGAGCCAGATGGTCCCTCTTTAGGCCGGAGGATGTGACAGCTATGCTTTCCAGAAATAATTTTGGAATTTGTCTGATCACAGAACAGTTTTCCACTTTGCCTCAGTCCATGTTAAATGAGCTTTGGCCCAGAAAAGATGGTGGCATTTCTGGATCATGTTCACATATGGCTTCTTCTCGGCAGCACTTTGACCTGCATTTGTGGATGGCATGACGAACTGTGCTCACCGACAATGATTTCTGGAAGTTTTCTTGAGCCCATGCCAGAATCCTTCCTGGGGCCTGATGATCACATGGACTCAAGACTGACCCTTTGCTTTGTCTGTTGTGAACAGAGATTTCTCCAGATTCTCAGCTTTTTACTTTAGATACATTGAGGAACATTATTCTGAAATTGAACCTCAATCTGTTGATGCAATTATTTTTGCAGGCTTGCAAACATCTGTCCATCTTTATTCCTGAGAAACTCTTACCTGTTGCCAGGTAACCTAATTATTTTCAAAACATTCCTCCTGCTGGTTCTTTGTAGAAAATGAAAGTTTGACATTGGTTGCATTCTGTTTTTATTTACATTTTACACAACATTCCAACTTTTTGGGATTTGGAGTTTTCACTGAGGAGACTGTCAGAACTCTCTGTTAGATGTTAACTGAAAGGAATCAGAGGAAAACAGCTAACCAGACCCAGAGGAAGCAAATATGTGAATCTGCAGTATGAACCTGTTAAATTATCTGTATATAGTATCTCAAGCCTTCTGTTTTAGCATTTTAACATTAGCAGAGTTGTGTCCTTGTTCTTATCCACCTTACTGCAAGAAGATTGAACCCTTTCATGCATGAGTTATGAGAACCTGAGTCAAGATTTTTTTTTTCCC
>VUQJ01015075.1:10050-20979 GCA_015108635.1 Andinoacara biseriatus | reverse complement strand
ACTGTTTTTGTTATTATTGCGTACTTTTCCAGCCTATAGATGAGATCGATCTAATCTTTGCCAGAAAGAAAGAATATTTCCCAAATTTTCTCAGACTTTTTTGGCTCAGATCTGATGGCAGAAGATGAAAAATCCTTCGCAACATTCTGCTACTTTTGAAAGACCGTTTATCATTTGCAAATATTTTTAGCACATTTATGAGATTTAAACAGTATAATTATCTACAATATGCACAATTACTGATTGAATATATGTTCATGATGAATCTACGTGGTGTTTCTCCACTGTTTAATAGCTACTTTCCGGAATATGGAAAGATTACTGAATTGTGTAGGTCCTGAAACAAAATTTACTATTGAAACAAAATTACAAGAAATTATGAGCATGCTAAGATAAACATTTTACAGGGCCTGCCACAGGAGGACAAAAAGGAACGTGTGAATGTGTGGCAGTGTAAACAACAGAGCATACAGAGGAAGATGCAGAAGTAAGCAGAAAATGGTTGTACACAGCGGTTCTTCCCCTGGTGCATTAGATGTGACATTTATGAAAAACTGCAGCCAAACACAGCAGAAGAAGTGCTGCGATTCCCGGCACTACTTCACATCTGTTTGCACAGTCCATGTTCTTCCTACATGATCTGTTTGGTGCAGCCCCAGCTGAATATTCTGCTTTTTTTCCCAGTTCCTGTATTATACTGTTTCATGGCACCATTGCAGGAGAATTAAATCGTTTTCCCACCCATTATGCAAATGCAAATGTTCTTTTGCTTTATAATGTGAAACCATGTCCTTGTGAAAGCAGCATCTGAAGAGGAAGTCAGTTATCTTTAGAAAAACCATCTCCTACCTCAGCAGGTGTTCGATGTCAGGGAAGGACGGGACAGTTGAGAAAATAGAAGGTGGGGAATGAAACTTCTTGAGTCCGCCGTCATTTTCACTAAATATCTAAACATTTTGATCACCTGGTTTTGCACAATGCATTGTGTAATAGTCATTTTGGTGGCAATTATTATTCACTGATCCAGACTTTTTTTTTTATGCAGCTGTTGGAGCTATTTTGAGAAGTGCATCTTCCATGCTGAGAATTTCAAAAAAATGTTTTGAGAAATTCACCGACGCAGTTTAGAAAAACTATCAAATATTGCCAAAAGCATCAATGCGGCCAGTAATCTTCAAATTTTAAAAAGATTAAAAGAAACAAACAAGCAACACTCACTTCATTTCTGTCTTCCCTTCTCACAGATCAGTGCACCTTATTGACCCCTGCTCTCAAAGGAGGAAGACGGAGAGAGAAAGATGATGGCATGGCCTGAGAACATGCTGCTTTTCATTTTCTATCTTAAGCAATTACTTCTGACATTGCACATCAGCTGTGACAAACTGTGACAGCTTGCGACATTCAGGACTGACATCGCGAGGAACGTGACAACGAAATGAACCTTGAGATAAAGAGAGAGGGGGAGCGATGGTGAGAGTGAGATAGAAAAGTGTCAGAAGAAAATAGCTGAACATCAGCGGGGCAACACTGGCTGAACCACGAGGAGGTGAAGTGGACATAAAATGGGGAAGAGGATGCTGCTGTGGGAGGTGGGGGGAGGGCGCCACAGTTGTATGGATATGAAAGCTATTTTTACACATTGAAAACACAGAAAGACAACACCTATTGCTTAGTACTTTAATTTTAGGACACAAGCTAGAGAGACAAATATGAGGAAAACCTGCCCTGATAACGTTTGAAGTCAAACTTAATTTTTGTCTGTCTATCATAATCCAGCATAGAAACCGAAACAGTAGCCCCTGGCGAGTGCTACTAATAAGGTAGGAGTTCTCGGGACTCTGGTGAATACTAATGAAGAGCAAAAGTATTTCTCATTAGTCGGCCTAATACTGTGCTGGTGGACACGTTCACTCGAAGCTTTGTGTCTGCAAGGTGAAAAGCAAATTTGACATTTTGAAAGCGGCTGATGGGAAGGAACAAGTATTCCCTAAAGCAGATCCATTTTCTCCACAGGAACTAAGGTCAGTCATATTTAGAGCCTCCTATTCATACAAAACATAGCTCGGCCATTATTTTACATTACCTCTCATTTGCGTGTCTGTGTCTGTCCATCTGCATGTAAATTCAGTGGAGCTTTGTAGTTGAAGGCATGTAGTATGCAAAAAGGCAACTTTTTAAAATAGATGTTTTATAAATGTTTTAAGAAGAGACTTGAATGACAATAAGGATGTTGACCTTCTAATCTCAGTGGGCAGACTGCTCCACAGTTTGGGAGCTCTAATGGCAAAGGCTCGCTGACCTTTGTGTACTAGCAGAGACCTCAGAATAACCAGTGCACTCCATTCACTGATCTAAGTAGGTCTCAGGGCACACAGGGGACCGACATGTATTTGATGTACTTTGGAGCAGGGCCATTTAATGCTTTAGAAGTCATTAGTAAGATTTTAGAATCGATACAAAATTTAAGGTAATGTGGCTTTTTTTGGTATCGAGAGAAAACTTCCAGGGGGAAAAAATAAAGAGAGAGAAAAGAAGCTCACTAAATCGAGGCATTCTTTAAGATCAAATGTCTTTATTAACCTTTATTGATTTGTCCAAACCCAGTTATACCCCGAATAAGCTGCTGCACATGGGTATTTCTGTCAAAGCGCAGAACATCCCAAAAATAATGAAGATATTCTGATGGTTTTGCTTTGGAGAGTTTTCTCTTTTTTTTCCCCCCGTCTGTGGTATTTTTTCACATCTTTCCTTTGAAGATTTAAAATGAACACACAGAACTGTACAGAAAAAAAAAAAAACAAGGAAATATAACCTCCGGGTTAAGATTTCTGGTGCAAAATTCAGTCCACCTGCAATATTCTGTTATCACAACGGCTGTGTCTAGTCTCTGCTTTCACACAAATTGCTGCAAAAAACTGACAAAGAACACCACATTTAATATTTAGTGAAGGAGAGAGACAGAGCGATTTCATTCACACTGTTATGGAGGTCTCAGTTGATGCAGTGCAGGGAGGAAAGGAGGCAAGCAGGGTTGGGGGACATGAATAATTCAGCAGCTCTGCCACAGTGAGCCCCGGATTCCCATCCTCCACTCCACCAGCCCCAATCCCAGAGGAACCACAGTGGGTTTGTAGTACAGCTGAGCCGGAACTGCATTCACACTGGTGTCACATTCCACAGTGGAAAAGACGCCAACTTTAGGCGTTCAGGTGATTGGGGTGGGGGGTCTCTAGAAACTCACAACTGAAAGCAGAGATCGTTATTTTCTGTCATCCTGTTAAAGCTCCTCATACCTGAGTTCAAGCCGTGAACTTGGCTGTATATGATGATAAAGCATGAGGCCACGGGGAAGAGCAGTGATTGGCACAAGAGGAAGTTTGGAAATTTATTCTGCTATTTCCCCGAGTGTAAGCAGCTTAGGATGAGAACATCAGTGAGATGCTAAAAATGCAAATTTGATGCAAAATGTGAGCTAAGCAAGCAAAAGTAAAAAATACTGTTAGTTACAGATAGACAGAAAGACAGAGAGTGATATAGGGCTTCACACAGTGAACTGAAAACCACTTTGTGAAACCACAAATCCTTCTCAACAGCATCTTTTTTCAGTTGTCTTTTAAAAAGGAAACTAATGAGGAAGGCTATCATTAACCAATTTGCAAAGTAATTACCAGTATCCAGTAAATCAGCTCTAGAGCAAAGCACAGTCCCTTCTCTTTTAATCTTTTGTGTTCTATGTGTCTCACACACATGCACAAAGACAAGCTGATGGCTGTTGCAAAGTGAACTGGAGGAATGATAAGGTGGTTGAACAGGGTATGTTTGTCAAGCACTGCAAGGTAGAGGTGTACCTGACCGAGCTGAAGCTCTGTGAAGACAGCAACATGGACAACCTGATCACCAAACGCTTCAGTAAAGCTGACACAATAGATATGATTGAGAAGGAAATGAGGAAGCTGTTCAGCATACCTGACGAGAAGGAGACCAGGCTGTGGAACAGCTACATGAGCAACACCTTTGAGCCTCTCAACAAACCTGACAGCACCATCCAAGACACCAGTCTCTACCAAGGACAGGTTCTCGTAATAGATGGCACACGGCCCCGAGGCTCCACGGCACCCAAGTCATCTGGCGCTTTTAATCTCTCTGCTTTGCCAAAGATCTCGCCTTCATCTCTCACAAACAATCATAACAGCAGCTTCAACAGCAGGAATGTGAAGAATTCAAGCAATAGTCTGACATCCTACCACCCATATAGCAACATCTATGACTGCTCAGACCAGAGCAGGCAGAGTGAGCGCTCAGGCTCATGTGGACTCTCAAACCTGGGCAAAACCTGTTTCATGAACTCTGCTGTGCAGTGTTTAAGCAATATCCCTCCACTGACGGAGTACTTACTTAGATAAGGAGACAGGCTTTAATGCTCTGTTTAAACATTGTCAGTATTTGTTTGCCGCTCCTTTGGGACTGCATGTGCCCTGTTATGATACAGTTTGTCAAATCGGGACGCACATATACATGTTCTACGGCCAATTTTTCGTACTCACAGTCACATAAGGCTGGAGGCTAGCCCGGCACGTACAGGATGGAAGTCAGTGTCCACTGTCCAAAGAAAGAAAATGAAAAGAGGAGACACGCAAAGATGGGAAGAAAATAAGCAGAGGGTGATACGGTGGTCTGGCGTGACCATGAATAAATGATTGAGAGGAAAACAAATGCAGACAAACTAGATGCAATAAATGTGACACATTAGAATTATAGTTGCCTTTAGATTAGAGACATTTGGCTGAATTGCTCATTTATAGTGAATGACTCATACTATAGAGTTAGAATTTATGGCAGAGAACTAGAATAGAGGCAAAAAAACACTGAACATGACCAAGGAGACATGTCATCATTTGTGTAAAACCTCGTCTTTTGACAACATAGCTCCGCATTTATGAACCCCCCCCAAGAGACCTGCATCTCCTCCCAGGCTCGAACTGGGGAATCTTTCACTTGTTGGGCAAATGTGTAAAACGCTACACTACGGAGCTACTATTGAGTCCCTCGAAAGAGAGTGGCAATATCTCGCTCACACAATTCTGACAGTCCATGAAGATATTTAGGATTGATTAGGAGTCTTCACACATAGAGAGGTTAAAACCACATGCATACACAATACACACAGTATGCCCAGTGCTTTTCTTTTGCAAGGCCTGTTTTTCATGAGCAAAGCTCTTTAGAACTGTCCCATTCACCTAAATGAACTATTCTTATTGATCTTGGAGGCAAACTAAGAATCCCAATTGCAAAAGCCATCAGTGGTTTGTGCAGTATATTAGCTTATGTAATTTTTCTCTGCCTTAGAATCAACTTTGTGTTCGCTGCTTGTCCCACCCACCTATGCCGCTTCCTCTGTATCTCTATGCATTAACCCCTTAAGGATTTACTTGATTTCTTTAGCTTTTAAGTGGTTTTACTCTTATCAGGAGCTCAGCAGTCAGAAACTATTATTGTCATCAGGAATGAGGCATTGTGGTGTGATCAAATTTGGCTGAAGACAGATTTTTATCACATCCCTTCATTAGATCCTCACACCAGTGACAGGAACATAAACAGAAATGTATCATCCCATTCAAACAAAAGTAATTTAGGAACCCATTGCTCTGGGCAAGCAGATGGTTTGAATATGCTGCAAATAAACTGTGCGTGATGCACAGAATTTCATAGAAAAATGTGAGGATGACAAAGCAGGAGGTCCACAGTCAACCATATGTCAAAAACCTGACCCTCGTCTTCTCTCTGGATCAATATGTTCCATGGTACATATGTGATTGATGATCCCGACCAACTCGATAGATGAAGCTATTGACTGTTCACAGGTATGTTCCCTGATGCCAGTAGTTACAGATGTGCCGTCACAGCTTGAAGGTCAGCCTTGCATCACGTGTGTGTTAGCACCAAGCATGTCAAGTAACAAGGACAATAAAAATGTATTGACATGAGCTGTGACCTATGAAATTCATTTGCAAGCTCGATATTTACAGTAATAAAATCCTTACTTAACTTGTACTTCAGCTTGATTCAGCCCCTCAATTCTTTCATTGTGTGAAGCAAACCATTTTTAGCTCCTGTCACTCCTTGCCTGCCAGCATCACGCTCTCTGTGACCATATTTAAAAACACCCTCTTGTTGACATGAACAACATCCAACAGGAGAATGAAATGAAATGACTATTTAAGAAGCACATTTTAGGTTTTGATTCACAAGATATATAAAGCAGTGTCCATATGTGCCCCCGTTAATTGCAGCACGTGAGGGAACTGCTCTGAAATATCGACTGAGGCAACACAGACAATAAAGTAGCGAGTAAGGTTTTATTCTACTCTTCCAGTTCGCAATTTGGCTTATTGGCTTATTAGTCCGAGGTGGAATTTTAATGTCGACATGCCAAATTCTAAAACTACGTGTGTTTTTGTAAGTGCAACACACAACAGGAAGATATGGGGGCAATATTGCCTCCATTGTCTCCCAATAACAATACCAATGAACAAGAAAGTAACGGAACAACATAACGCTGGTGGAACAGAGTAGCTTAGCCACTGTTAGCTCTCCCACAGCAGATTGTCCCAAACAACTAAGAAATCAGGCCGTCTAGGTGATGATGATGAGGAAGCATAGCCCAGTATATATGACAGAAAAAACAGAAAATGCATAATACTGTAGGTCCACTTTTAAATTCAGATATGACATGCTGAATGTGCCTGAAGAGGCAGTGGATTTATACTATATCACATTGTGAAGGTAAGTGCTGAAACAAACTGGAGAAAAAGCAAAATAAATATTTTGCTCTTCTATTAGTAGGATGCCTAGAAGGTAACAGGAGTGGCTCACTTATGGGCTCCACACAGCGGTTAGCAAATTGAATTCAGACCCCAAATTGGAACTGTCTCAGCAAAAAAACAACTGGAATCTATTGTGAGATTAAGCTGAATTATGGTGTCTTATATAGTTTCATTTTCAGTGTCTACACTAGATCTCGTTCAACAAACAGCCTGTTAACTTATCCGAACAAACAATGCGCATACACACTTTCTCTAACACAACAACACATATTTACCTCTTCCTTACTCCCAAAGGCTTTCTTTCTACACATGTGGTTTTATCAAGAGGTGGTAGTGTGAAGTGATTGAAACGCTTTTCTTCAGGACCCTCAACAGTAATGCCCTGGATTATTACCCCATTGTTTAGATTAAACTGGGTTATATCTATCCTTCAGTGAAGGAACAGCAGACGTAGATCAACAAGACATGCCGAGCACACCAGAAAAGAATGAGGATCCTTCTGAGCAACTGCAAGCGAGGGAAGATAACAGATCCTAGAAACACATGAAAATCATGAAGCAGAGGAGCCCATACATATTTGTAATTGTGCTGCACATCATCCGGCACTAGTTAAAATTCCACCCAAGCATCCAGATCCTTTAGGTTCCTCACAAAGCTGAGGACGCAGGGGTGCACGTAACCTTGCCATTTTCAAAATTAGCCATATATTTCACCTAGAGCACATTATTGACAAGCACAATTGTGTTTACAAATGCACAATTGACATTCCTCCTACATGATTTCTCAGCCTCTTTTGTTGTCAGTCATCTAACCTGAAGAGCATCACCCACATGACAGCATCACGCAGGGCTTGAATTAAAACACCTTTACAGACAAATCAATTTGCACAAGCGTCCCAGCAGAAGCAAATCGTCTTTAATGACAAAATATGGCATGACATTGAAAAAAGGCATTAATTCATACGGCTCTGAGAAACCGGAGGTAGAAAGAAAAATATCAAAGACTTCACACCCACTTAATCACCAAGATGATTATAGCTCCAAATTAGCCGTTTCCTGCATTCTCTGTAAACATAAAGAAGTGCTGAAAATATTTTCCTATATCCAACAAAAATCAAACCCGAAAGCGGGTGAAGCTTTATGCTTTCAGCTCCACAGATAAATTGAGTCCTTGAAAACCTTAAAAAAAAAAAGAGAGATCTCCACAAATACACTATGTCTGAAGTGCTTTTCCAAACAGCAAATAACACATCGTAGCACACGTAGAGAGGCAGTGTTGCCACATGCTCATTGAAAAGCCAGCACATATCAAATTTGTCATAAGTTCTTTAGTTCTTCAGCGCTGTGCAGTCTCGCACTCTTAAATGTGAATAAATTATGACTCATGAAGAGAGAAAAGTCAATGGCAATATTCATGCTGACACGAATAATAGGAAGAATGAGCAATTACTTTGGATTTATGAAATGAAAAAGGTTTTCAAAAAGCATGTTTTCAAATGAAAGCATATACTTATTCTACCAGGCAATAGCTTTAAAAGGTCCATCATCACATAATTTCAGGCATTATGACTCGAAAATGGGGTGACAAACACCAATGAGAGAACATGCAGAGAGGCAGACACACTGCTCTCCATGACTATTGAAAAGCTAGAGCAAAACAATCACTACCAGCGTTTTGACGTTCACCATCCTCCGGGGTCATGTTGTCTCTCACTCTGAAATGCAAGTGCATCCTGACTCACGCAGAGAGTCTATTTATACTGACTTTGACAGTGCAGAGTGGGACATAATGTTCTCTGGTTAAGAGAAGAGCCTGGACTCAACTTGTGGAAAGTCGTGACGCCCTCTCGCATCTCCAATTTTCCTAAATAAGAGGATTAGTTCTCATTAGATGGGGATGGTAAACACCGCTAACACCGCTAACACAAACTGATTAAAGTATTCCAGAGTGAGAGATGCATATTATGAAAATAACTAGCTGCAAGGATGTTAAATTCCTAAAAAAGAATGGAAAGTAAGGAAGAAAATGTTCACTTTCTTTTTTAAGAATGAGGATTGGCAACAGTACATTATAACAATAGGACTAGAAATGACTGCAAATACCTAGTGTGGCCTAGGGTTGCACTGTTCAAATGTGAAATTTTTTTTTACATGTGTACTTCACAACTTGTAGGGGTCTTCTGCTGAATTATCCGTTGGCAAAAGGCACCAACTTTCCATGTTTTAATTGGTTGTCTATCAGTCTTAATGATGGATTTTAGGTCCATTGAATGGTAATGCACTTATATTTTTTGAAAGTCTCATTGAAAACTAAGAATAAAGGTTTTTGTGTTTTAAACAATTGTTGCTATAGCTTTTGCAACTTCATAGGATTTAACAAAAAATTATTTTGGTGGTGCTGGTGTTCTGATTTTGTTAACTTTTTCCCACTGAGCTAACCATCTCAGCTTTGCTTCATAGTTAATGTTACAATATGAACATACAATTTTGCTAAAAATATCAGCTTCTAAATGCTTATGATAGATCACTGTTACACTAATTGGTAAAAGGGAGATTGTACCGCTCCATTGGGTTGCTAGGGAAAAATCTGTATTCCCTGACCAGTTGGCAAGTGGTTGCCATCTTTTTGGTGGCAAAGATATTGCTGCACCTTGTGATTGGTTTGCTTGCTAGCAAACTGCCACGGTTGCTGGTATTTTGCATGGAACCCACTGACTTGTCTGCAAACACCCACCAACTGCTGGCCGAGCAGTATTTAAACTTGAAGAAGTGCAACACAAAGTTGTGGCTCGCTGTTGCAACTAACAAGTTTCACCTAGCAACTGCCAGCAACCACTCACCAACCAGTTGGGGATTACATAGTTATCCAACCAGTGGTTACCAGGAGGATGCTTTCTAGATCTGTGTGACCGAGGCCTAAAGCATCATTTAATACATCAGGATTCTGTACCTACTGCTTGTTTTCACAGGTGCTAGTTGTACAGCAAAAGTTGTACAGTGCTGCTTTAACAGACTGATGTGTGAGTAGTCCCACCTTGCTCCCGATAATACAGCTAATCATAATAATTCTTCAAATGTAAGACAGTGTAAGACATTTGACTGATGACTTACGTATTAAAATGTGCTAGAGAGAGAAAAAGTAATTATCCCTGATTTTGGATTGTATAAAAATAATGTGTTCTACATCAGATTGTGAAGTGGAAATCACCTTGTTCTACGTGATAGCAAACTTAAGACCTTCCTAATCGTTAATGCGATCTCCAAAACAGAATGACAGTGCATCTTGTTACAGGAACATAATGTTGACATCTCCATGCAACATTTCTGTGCAATGTGTAGCCAAGGTCTGAATAATGAATACAGATCTATTAGGCAGCCTTGACGCTCTTTTCCCTGACAGGCAGCCTGTGTCCTCGCTCGGCCCACGGCAGGAGCAAGCCTGCTCTGCTTGGATACAGCTTTCCATTTCAGCAACGTTTACATCGTCACATCTTTTGTAAATGAGCAATTTCTCAGTATTACAGCTTATGATACACATATCTAATTCTTTAAATTATACAATATTATAATATGTCCAATAATAGAATGTAACTTTCACAAAGGGAATTGTGTCATCATGTTAAAACGTTTGTTCAAGGTGTAAATGCAGTTGAAGTCCATACATTCTAGACTGATATTAAGACAGAGTGCCTTTCTACTTTCGAATGACATTCATCCATAACCACAGCCCGCGCCCTGAATGTTGCACTGTGATTTCTGAGATTGAATTTTCCCAGGCCACAGAAATCTAATAACCTCCCAGCTAATGACAGTTGAGTCAGAAGAGATGAGTGAATTGTTTTCAATAAGCTTCAGGTGTTCCAAAAAGTCAATATCAATTTGCTGAATATTTGGACTCAGACCAGCTGGACTTCATTCAGCATGAACGCGATTTTAAGGTCGACCTTTCTCCTACAAGAAACAAGGATCCAAATATTCTCTGTGATGTATCAATAAAAGCTGCAGTTTCATAAAAAATGAGCAATAAAACTGAAGCCATTCAAACAGCTTGCAATAAGCTCATAATTTAGAATACATAAAATATGAATGGTTTAAAAGTAAAGCCA
>VUQJ01015071.1:2603-13249 GCA_015108635.1 Andinoacara biseriatus | reverse complement strand
TCTGGGACATATTGGGGATAAAAACATTCATTTCTTTAAAGCAAGATTGCATCTCTCAAATTTGCCAAGTAAAACATAACTTCTGCTTTTCCTGACAATCAAGGGGAAAGAAGTGAGGAAAAAAACAGAAGGCAGGAAAAAAAAAATACCACAAAGTTTAGAGTAGAGTTGTTTTTTGGAGACCTTCTCCTACACAAAATAACTATAAAACTTATAAATGTATTTCTTATCTGATAATTTTCATCGTCAAATACCTGTCTTACCAGGAAAAACTGTTACCTGGTAAAGGTAAAAACATCAAGATGTCCTGAACTCCCAAACTGTAAAGTAGGTGAGAAGTCAGCAGTTCAGTCTAAATAAATAATATTTATGTAATACAGAACCCTGCAACAGCATCCACCTGAAATTTAACACCATGCAGACATTATCCTGAACATCCTGCTTCTCGCATCTTCACCGCTTCTCATACATGATGTGATGTGTCAGCATGTGAGGAGAAAAGAAATGACACCTTTCATTCCAGCATGTACGGTTTAAATTCAGCTGCTCAGGTTAGAATGACTTTGACAAAAAAAAAAAAAACTATAGATGACAGATTTCTAAATTGACTTATTTAAATCCACTTGTCACAGTTATCTTTTAGAATTGCATCATGATAATAATGTAACACCTTTATCAAAAGACTCAGTCAGTTAATGTTGCTAATTAATTAGCAATATGTACTTTCCAAAATATGAACCTATTGCATGATTATAATAGTTTTTTTTTTTTATCTCTTCAAGCCAAAGGATAAAATGGATATGCAGCCAAATATATTGGCTCACTTTGCATCTGCAAGTATTCATGTTGTATGTCTATCATGGGAATTAAAAAAATTGTGAGTGCAACTAATTAAACTATGACCTACTTAACTACCGCCTAAATACCTTTGATGCTTAATCATCTGATAGTGCATTGTTGTAAATTTACAGGATTAATCACATTGACAGCAATTTTTTTTTTACATTAAAAATGAGAGAAAGCTCCGAGCCTGGTACTTTAAACAATAGAAATGCTGATTCCCATCATGAATGGTGAAACCTACTCATTGTTCACTGGGCACACAAAAAGCATCATTTCAAATCCACCGGCAGCAGATTAAAACATTTTATCTGTTCCGCAGCAAGACTGATGCAGTACAATATTCAATCGTTACACCAGACCACAGTATTTTCAGATTAATGGACGTCCTTCAGTAAAAGATGGATGTGTGCTCCGTGCAGGGAGGCAGGGAGGCTTGTCTTCATCTGTGTCTCAGCGCCGGTGTGTAACGTTACTCTGGCTGTTTTGTCCCAGCACTAATGGAGAGAGTGCAGTGAGAGAGATTGATTATGCAACGTGAAGTGCCACAGGGCAACTTCAATCTGGAAGTGCTTAGAATACGCAGCGAACCACAGTGATTCCTTCAGGGCAAATTGAAGGAGGCATGATCTGACATAAAGGAATTTCAATTTGTTAGATGTATTCCTTCAGACAAATGCTTCCCATGCTACTTCTGTTTTCTGGGTCCCTGCTTTTGTAGCATTGGACAATCTCGTGTAAGTACACAGGGGGAATTACTTCTTTCTCTGATCTTGAATTGTTTTGTTGTTGTCGAGCACTTTGGCTTTTTTCGAGTTCAAGCAGTTTAAATTATTTAGAACAAAGCAAAAGTTAATATGTTTGGAGCCGCTGATGAAACATAAAGCTAACCCCTGTGCTTATCATAAAATCTGCCCCTTAAAACAACTTTTTCTCCAAATACAGAAGAATGTTAACTAGCCCAGCGCCGTGTTTGTGTCTCTGTGAGTGCTTTTTTGATACAATAAGCTGTATTCTTCTGAAATTAGCAGGTCAGATTCATTAATCATAGCGTCTGAGGGCCGCTTTGAACTATCAGGCCAGGTCATTAAAGCCAGCCTGTCTGGGGCGCGAGCGGGTGACACGGAAACACTTTGGAGAGCACTGGTTCAACCAGACACAAGACACACTAATAATGACCTGTGTGTGTGTGTGAGAGAGAGACAGAGAGACAGAAAGAGAGCGTGTGTGTGTGTGTGTGTGTGTGTGTCACTTATAGCCACTTTTCTGAGAGCTACTCTCAGGCACAGTGTGGGCTTAATTTGGAGAAATAACAACATGAGATTGGAGCAAGAAAAGGTTGCAGAGGTGCGGTGGGGGCATTACGGGAGAAGAAATTTATGTGTGTGTGCGTGTGATTTTTGGACTGCCAGTTTTTACTGGAATAATAAGCTTTAGTGTTTTAAAATAAAAAAGAGGAGTTTGTGACAAATGCGTGCATGTTTGTATACGTGTGTGTGTGTTTTCTATCTTGTTCATCCTTCTCTGCCCCCCCCCACCCTCCACCCCCACTGTCCTCTCCGCGGCCTTTTAAGCACTGCCGTCCTCACAAACACCGGAAAGTGAAATCCTACCCTCTGATCATCGCTCCAGCACAGCTAAAATGTGTTCCCATTTAAGGTGAGGCTCAACTGACGGCTCTCTGTGTGGCTTCTTTTTAAAACCAACTTAATCAGGCAGGAATTTGGGTTATTAGGGTCAGGGACACTGGGAAGCAGCCTTAGTGAGAAACAAAGTGAAGGGAAGCGAGACGGTGAGGACAGATGTGTCGCATCAGGAGGCCGCCTTTAACTCATGGGAAAACGGGCGATGCGCAGAGGAAGGCGGTGTCCCATCTAATTTACCCAATCGGGTCACCAGGCACTCACGAGTCTGATGCACTGCGGGTTTCTGCGTGGATAATTAGCGCTAACTGCACATTAGCTAAACTTTCCAGTGACCCGCACACTTAATCTTGTCCAGAGGCAGTTGAACTTTGTGTAAATTCCAGTTAATGTGGAAAGGTCTGGCAGGTTTATATGCTTATTATACCGGAAAGTTACTAAAAGCTGCTGTTTGTCTATCTTTCCTGTTAATTTTAGCAAGGCATTAGCCAGTTTAACTGCTGAGATTTTCGGAAGAAACGCAAGCTGTCAGACAATGATAATACAGTTTTTCAAGCATTGTGTTACTGATGATTTTGGGCCGCTTGGGAAACCAGCTGTACAGATGACACAGCAGTTACCCAGATACCCAACAGATGTGGAGAAACATTAGCGTTCATTCAGTCATGTTTGTGTCCTGCAAAGTTAGCAACTCGAGGGTGAATTCATTGAAGCAGTTAGCTTCCAGAGCAGCAGAAATTTCCTTCAGATGTTGAGAAAAAAACTGAACTCAAGTAGGAGTGAATGCTGGACTTTCTCCCGCCACTTGAGATTAATTGAAAGATTTGATCAACACAGTTAGCTAAATGAAGCTAAACTTTGTGCTGCTCAGCTGAACCATCAAGTCTGCTGATCATTTTCTGAAGGTTTGTCCCCTTCCACATTACACACTTGTCATTTGATCCCCTTTCAAAAATATGGCATACTCTAAGGATGTGAAAACATGCATGAGAATTTGTAGACTGACATACGTGCAGCAGTGGATGATAATGGATTAAAACCTCATATCAGCGTATTTTTCATAGTGCTTACAAAGATCTGCAGTCACTGTTGGTCAAAGTGAAGAAAATAACCCCACAAATTTAAATTTTCATCCTTTCATTTTTAGAATTTTTTTTTTGCCACTTTAAATCTTCTTTTTTTCTTGCACATCAGTAGACATTGCTGTACTTCTGGCTCTTGGAGGCTTTAAACCAGTTTAACAAAGTGACGTGCTTTTTTGCCTTTTTTTTTCTCATAATGAAATCTTACTGACAGATTTACGTAAACATGCAATCAACAGAAACGTCAGGCATCCATTGTATGGCCAATTTACCGAAGAACGTGTAATTGGTAAGGCATGTATAAAGCGTATGAGACATGTAAGAACAAATAGAAGAGCTTGATTTGAATTTCTGAAGGCTGTTGCCAGAAAATATGAAGGGCGTGTGTGAGACATCAAAGCAGCTTATTTTTCTCACTGCTGCAATGTTATTTTGCATATTTACTTTTGCTTAGTTCCATAATGTATCTGTTAATTTCCTCTCCTTAGGCTCTATTAGCGCCTCAGCTTTCTACTTCACTGACAGCATGTTTCCATTCATGGAGTCAGGTGGCTTTGGGCGTCCAGATGACGGCAGCTCCATTTCGCTCAGTCGGTTGTAATAAAGCCGTCGGGGCTGCCAGTCGAGGTTAACACCCTGGACGTGGATGACACTTTTATGACCCGCAGAAAAATGTATTTTACTGTGCTTGTTGTGACCCACTGATCCCGGCACTTTGACAGTCTGCAGTAACTCTTTCTGGCAACACTGACCCTAAACGTGTGAGGGCATTAATCCAAAACTGTTCCACTTCAAACACATTGTTCCCCATGAAAAGTGCTTCATCCCACTTATCGCACTGGGAAACCATTAGACTTTTTTTTTTCTGGAGCTTCTCGCTTCAGAGAAACCTGCAGGCTCAGTGAAATAAATCACTTATCACTCAGGTTCACTATTAGGCAGCCAATAATTTTAACTCCAACAGGTACTTCTAATTAGGTCCAGGTTGTGGTGTTTAACTGCTTGAGTAAAGCATTTTCTTTACTTATTTCTTTACTTTTTAATCTAAATTAGAGTTCAGTGTAGCAGTAAATTTTTACATCATTATCACTATCTATTAAATTCATATGGTCACTATCTGAGCAAACAGCTGCCTATTTACACACAAGGCGATAAGGATATCAACTAGCAAAGAAAATATTGGAACCTGGTATTAGAAACTCTCTTAAGCCAGCTGATTGGTCTCTGGGATGGCAAGACAAAAGCTAGTATTTTGAGCATATTAAATCTTTTTTATTTTAGATTTAAGTCATAATAATAGACTCTGAACCATCCAGCCATCCATTTTCTTCAGTTTATCCAATTCAGAGGGCTGGAGCCTATTCCATTGTGAAAGGCAGGGTACACCCTGGTACAGGTCGCCAATTGATTGAAGGGCTACCACATTCACACATACACCCCATTTGGAATCATCAGTTGGCCTAACATGCTTTGTTTGGACTGTATGAGGAAGCTGGAGGAAGCAGGCACAGGGAGAAGATGCAAACTCCTCACAGAAAAGCCCCAACCGGCAGATTTCGAACCCGGGACCTTCTTCAGTGCTAACCACTGTCCCGCCCATTTCCATATCTGAAAGCTGTTACCTGTCTGAAAGTTTCTCAGACACCTACCGCCTCAAATGTTGTTGCTCAGTTAATAAGGATGCAGATGCGGTGAGGTCATACAGATTCACTCCTCTCCTCACCATCCTCCTCCAGGCACTGCGGTGTCCACACCTCTGATTACCCCGGCCCCCTCTGTGTGGCCTCAAGTGTGTGTGCCTGTGCGTGTGCACGCATGTGTGTGGGAACTGTGAAAAATTAGCAAAAATAGTTCATGTTTTTGTTGCAGGGAAAGGATTACGAGAAAATACCAATAGGCGGGGAGACTGTGCGTGCACATATGTGTGTTTCTGTGGGGAACCTGTCTGAACCGAGGCATGGGACCTGCTATCTGTTTCTCATTTTAGCTGCGTTCTGTGGTTTTCCAGCAGTGACAGGCCAAGCAGTGGAAACTGGCACTAACGAGCAATTACATCCTGCCTGCCTGCCAGGGATTATGGGATTACAGGCTGACCGGGCTTCAGTCTGCGCTCTCTTTCTGCACTCTCATTTTGTCATTCCCTTGCTTCATCGTGTTCGCCCTTATCTTTGCTTTCAGACTTCTCCCATTCAATTATCTTTTTCTAATTTTCCTTTCCCCTGGAAAGTAACCCATTGTCTATTTTTAATTCTCCTCACTCGTTTGTTCATTATCATCTCATTCCCTTTATCACGTCTCCTCCTCCTAGCCTTTTCTCCTTTGGCTTCACGGCTGGCTCACATAGTTTAAGCATGCTGTCGCTAACTGCTGAAGAGTGAAATTGGTTTAGTCATAAAGGGGAAGAAAGGACACTTATCAAGAGCAAAATACATTTAATGTGTGTGAACTTTTAATAAGAAGGGTGAAAATGAGAAACAAAGGGTAGAGCTGAGAGTCAGGAGAATGGCACGTTAATGTCTGAGTTTAAGACGCAGCCCAAAATTACAAATTTGTCCCAGAAGACTTGAGTTTTTACTGTTTAACCCCCTGAAGTGTTTTTTTGGACAGACTGATGAAAAAGAAAATCTGAAAAGCCTGTCAACAGTGCGATACAAGCAAGATTAAAGTAAAGTTTGATGCATATATGTAGAGCTTCGGGGCACAAGCTGATACGTGCTACCTTTTGGGGGGACCTCCGCAGATTTCTCGGTGTCTGGTAGTGATCAGGCGGCTCTCCTGGTGTTTAGCCTCTTTCTCCTCTTACACTGCAGGTGTCTTTTATTGAGCCAGGGGTGATTTACTGTACTCTTGTTTTTCTCCTCGCCCCTGCAATCAAGCACCATGGTAGTGACAGGTTAAAGCTGCAGGTCAGAACATTTTACTAGCATTCACACAGCAGAAGAGAGAGTGGCTCTAATAGGAAGTTATTATCGGAGTTGGGCTTTTGCGGGGAGACTAAACAGCAGAGAGCTTGGAGGTTTCTTTCTTTCCTTTTTTTTTCTTTACAATGGTGAGAGGTTTATGGAGGCTCTGTGGGTAAAGCTCGGGTCTGAGGATGTAATAGTATACAGTGAGTCCACAGTTCACTGATCAGAAAAACATCTTTGCGAGTAATAGACGGGAAATCAATGTAATATTTTACACTGCCTTACAAATGCAGAGAATAACTACAGCAAAGTTCAGAAAAAAGAGAGTTTGAGCCAAATGTGTGACAGATGTGTAAGGTATGTCTCTAATGAGGCTGATTATGACTCAATAAGTAAAACTGCAGATTCTGCACACTATGTTACAAAGTAGATGAGGGGGGAAAGCTGAAGGATCCTTCAGGTTTTATTATCTGTTTGAACTAAGGTGGTAGTTTAATAGCTTAACTTAAATGCATATTTATGTAGTGCATGTGATGTAAACTGTTTCCGGCACCGAGAGAAAACTGAAATGTGGAGAAAGGCAGCGCACTGGCTAGCCTTAGATGGTTGTCTGTTTATTCATTTTACACATTTTAGGTGCTATTTCCCATCAATGCATCACATATTCTTCTCCTATATAATATCAAAGCATGTTTCTGGTGTTGCCTCACTTGTGGTTAGTGTGTTTTGTTGCTCATAAGATGAAGGCCCAAATTATCCCAAATTATTCCCTGCTTTAGTTCAGCATGCAGTCTGTTCAGTTAACTGATGTTAGTTCTGCGCTGGGATCGTCTTTTCTATAAGCTGTTATAGTTACTTATATTGTTAAATAAATATTTCCACAACACAATCCACAGCCACCCTCACCAAGCACTTAAACAGCATTTGGAGTAGCATTGCACTCCAGTCCTGTGAGCTCTCCAAGTATTAACTGGCTCTGTCTTCATGGGGTTTTTCTTGCTGCTGGAGCGGTTGCCCACTTAACTAACTGTGAACAACAACCGGACTGCCGAGGAACAACAATGTAAATGGAAGGTGACAAGAAGTCTGCTCTCCTTGCTGCAGATGCATGCAGCTTGATGGACAAACCAAAGGCTTTAATCAGCCAAACAAGGAAGAAACACATGGTTAGCTGTGTAAACACACACACACATATATATGTGTGTGTATATATATTTCAGCAGGCTTGTGTCAGTCTGCAGCTCTTCAGGATCTTCCGTGTTGTGTTCTTTCTTATTTTCCCCTCCCTATACCCCTCAACTCCTCCACCCATCTCATCTCCGAAAAGGCTGCAGGCGTCAGGCTGTAAACAGCTCCACAGAGCCGGGGTGAAATGAACCAGCAGACAGGCTCATGTAGACTCCCAGCTCATTGATCTAAAAAGGGCTAAACACTCCCAGCTGTGGCATTAGGGACTGAGAATGGCACCTCTCCAGAGACCCAGTGAGGATGTGAAGCCCCGTGTCCCTCTTCACACTGCTGTTAGCTTCTAAATCAGCCCAGAGACGGTGGGAGATACAGAGCCGAGGAGTGGGAACACTTTCCAGCAGGCGGTGTGTAGTCTATCTGTCTTTCTGTCTGAGTTACAATCAGTTTGTCTCTCCATGTCCTCTTGTTCCCTCACCCACCCGACAGTGTCTGTAACTTCACTTTGCCTGGACTGGAACATGCAGGATTGCATAAATGCATCAACAGGTCTTATCGTGACCTGTGATCCATAACCTTTTGTCAGTCTTCCATCTCGCTGCATCGACAGAACTGCTGGGATTCTTTGTGACTGTTAAATAAACATGGTGCACTACATATCGGTGAGATCTACAAAGACATGAACGGTACACGCTGGAATACGCTACAGTGGGCGTGCAGTGTTGCTGTATGTAGTTCAGTGCCAAGGTTACACAAAGCCTCTCTCAGAGATGATAGATGTGGTTTCAAAGATGTTGGAGGTAATTGTGGGTTGTGTTGTTTTAAAAAGAAAATGTTTGTGTCAGATTTAAACAAGTCAAGCATATAGTGCTGGAGTAATTTATTTATTAGCAGGCAAGCGGGAAAACTTTATTTAAATATAGTCACAAAGAGGAAAAAATGCAAGCAGGAATAAAAAGAGACAAAGAGAACAAATGGCTAAATAAAAGTGAAAGTGTGGTCTTTAGGTTTTTACAGAAATGCACTGATTTGGCTTCTTGTAGCTTTGTGCTGGAGGCTTTTCCAGCACAAGCATTACCTGATTACCTCATGTTTTTAACCCTGATTACCTCATGTTTTTAACCCTGATTACCTCATGTTTTTAACCTTGGCCTTGGAATGCACAGAAATCTGCAAACGCCTATTTAAATCCAGTTAATATATTAATTGAAATGTAATCAACAATCAGACATACCTGTGCTTTGTGTCATAATTAATTTAATGTATTTTTTCCATTCATCATTTATCTAATATAGACAAAATGTTCCTGAAATTTGAACATAAACAGTTCCATGATAAATGGGCACCTGCTGATGAAGATCCTGTAATATGATCAAAAGCTCCAGAACTGTTACTAATGGACCTTGTGATTACACTGTTTTCTTGATGGCTGTTTCTGAGATCAAGAATGAACACTCAATCTCAATCAGCACTTTCAATATATTTGGGTTCTGGGCAATATATTTGTACAAAGAAAGTGATTTCAAGATGCTCCACTGGACTTTTTGAATGGCAGTATGAGCTGCTGTGTCAGTCCACCATACACTTAGTAGAAACATGCTCCCAATGCATGAATCCAAACGTCTTTGCTTATTTATTTGCTGTGCTACCAGCCAATCAAATTTTTCATTTAACCTGTAAACCCTCTCAGAATATACTAAATAAACTGATTCAAAATTTGGTATCTTCATAGCTTTTCTTTTTAAGTACTAAAACATATAAGAAAGAAACATCTACAGCAATGTGCTGTTCTGATCTTCCCTGGGTTTCCCTGTTGGGAGGCCACAGTATAACCTGATGACCTCATGTTTCAGGCGCTCTGCAGCCAGCACAATCCTCCACATAGCACGTACTATATATAAACATCTGCATCCGTGACACTTCTTATCACCTGTCCTGCATCTCTGTGGTTTTTGTCTGGGACCTCCATGAAGTGCCCTTGCCATGCCTGGTTCCCCTCTGCCACAGGAATAACCCTGAAGAATGTCTTTGACAAGTATGTTGCAGATGCTGCCTTTTGTTGCTGGACTGGGGTTGTTTGCATGGATGTATGAACAGACAAGCCAAAACTAGCCACAGTAGCTGGCAGCACACACTGGTCTTTTACTGAAGCAGCAACCAAAACATTGTCCTCATGTACTGAGGACGTGATTTATGTGACATGTCTGCTTGCTCGGGGGCCCATGGGGCTGTTTTCTTTTACAGTATCTGGATAATTGTGAGTGTATCACCGTATCGCCCGCATGTTGTCCCCTTAGTTTATGTTATCCTTTTCAAAGGAGTTCTGGGAGGAGGAAAGCTGACAGAGTGACGCCTTGTTCTTGTTCTTAAATTCCTCTGTCCCTCTCTTTCTTTCCAGGTGGGACCAGATGGAGGATTCGGAGGAAGGAGAGGCAAGAGATTACTTCTGCAAAGGGCAAGGTTTGTCAGGAGCAGCACACTTGAATTATCCTCTCCTTCATCTTCTGCTTTTCTTTCTCTCCACCTCCTTTCTTCTGTTCTCCATCTTTTTCTCACTCTCTTAAATGAAATCCTCTTCTCTGCAAATAAGCTTGCCTCATAAGTTTTCAATTCCACTGTGCAGACCACTATAAACCAGAGGAAGAGTATGTTAACGATATCCATCCCCACAAGACTCAGAAATGAGCTTTTCATGAAGCCCTGTCAGCACCCAAGCTTTCACTGCTAAATTATAAGCCAGCAGACGGAGCTTGATCCGGGGCGGAAATAAAGCTGAGTTATTTGACTTAAGTATCGCTGAAGATGAACCGGACTTAAGGCAAAGTGCTGCTGCATCTGTTTTGAAGGGCTTTTTAAAAGCTACATGTTTTATGAGCTCTTCTGATAGTTATCTTATTATCTTTATCAGTTTTATATCCTCAAAGCTCTTTTGTCAGCTGAGTTTTGTCATCAGGTTCATGGCCAGACAAACTGTTCCTCTTGTGTCAAAT
>VUQJ01015067.1:1191-17081 GCA_015108635.1 Andinoacara biseriatus | reverse complement strand
CTCCATTAAAAAAAAAAAATTTTTTTAATAAAAAAAAAGGGGGAAAAAAATTATATATTTTTTCTATTTAAATGAGTTTTTTTTTTTTTTTTTTTTAAACCTTTCTGATCATTTATTTTACTCAGCTAATTTGGTTTGCATAATATTTTCTTATCTTCATGTTCTTGGCTCCCAGTCAGTTTTAGAACTGATTCTAATAATTGTTTTCAGGTCACTGTATGGTTTGGCACCTCCTTACCTCTCTGAAGCTTTGACCTTGTACACTCACACTAGAACAGTGAGTTCTGAGCAAATACTCCTCGTTGTTCCCCAATCCAGATTAAAGCAACGGGAAATTTGGGGATTTGCTATTTATATATTCAAAGCTATTTAACTGTGGAAAAAAAAAATCTGGATTTCTTTTTTACTTGTGCTATTTTTTTGCTCATGTTTATTTTTATTATATATTCTTTACTGTGTTTTAATGCTCTATTATTGGTGAACAGCACTTTGATCACAGTTTGAAATGTGCTTAGAAATTAAGGCCATGCCAATATGTCCAAATGTAAAACCACGTATGGCTTTTTAAACATTCACTCGATGACTACATCATACACAAAAACTCAGCATCCTCACCAAATTACCATAATTAATAAACATTGTTCACAAGTGTAAAGCCCAAAGGTTACTTTACATGTTTAGCTTGTACACTTACACAAAATAGAGGTCAGATTTTGGTAGGCACAGTTTTCATCCTAAAAACTAAGGCTGGGATTATAGAGAACCACAGCTTGGATTACCCACATATGGCACGGTAAATTCCACAGAGATTCTCAGTTTTCATACATGTAACAATTTCACACACTGTTGTGGTGAACAGATGTGAAATCAGGGAAATTGCTGCATTTTTTGTTCTACATGTGCATGTTTTTGCAGGACTGTGTGTGTGTGTACACACTGACCTGCATGAGCTGGTCGTGCTCTTTTGGATCGAAGTCTCCCTCGAGGTCAACCTGACTGAAAGCGAGCTGCTGGTTGCCAGTCAGCTCCTGGAGCGTCTTCAGCTTCTCCACAATCTCCTTCCTCTTCAAGTTCTTCAACTGCTTCAGCTGCTCCCGCTTCTGTTCTTTCTCCTGAAATAATTGTCAGTCAGGAGCCAAATATTAGCCAGTGAACAAAGGACTTGGTTAGATTCCTCCTCCTCCACACACGATCCACACCTTTTGCTTCCTTTCTTTTATTTCCTCCCTTTTGCGTTTCCTGCGGTCGTCCTTGGTGCGCACAGAGGTGGCGATGTTGCGGGGGTAGGTCTTGATCTGCTGAGAATCCGGCTCTTCAAAGCGGAAGTTGTAACTCCTCTCAAAGTTCTCCTGGCGCTCTAAGAAAGTCTCCCCCTCCTCCTCAGAATCCTCCACGTCATCCTGGACCACCTCATCGTAGGTTGGGATCCTTCATGCAGCCCAATAAATTATTGTTAAAGCAGGCAGCATGTGACTCCTTGGTGTTGCTTCACTTCACAGGTAAGAAAAACAAGTCACCCACATACCTTTCACTGGCATCGTCTTCATCTAGGTAGCCCTTGTTTAGCACATAATCCCTCAGGAAACACTCCTTTTCATCCAGCTCTGGGTCATTCCAGTAGTCTCTTAAGTATTTCTGTCAACACAAACAGTCTTGTCACTAAGCCAGTTTAACACTCACTCACTTTCAACCTTTTTACACACACTCACCATGTCCTTCACCTCCTCCACACCCTCGAGTTCCCCTTGGCCTTTCAGCCACTCCACATAGTCTGCCTCCTCTTTATCCTACGAGCAGCCACAGACAAATTAATCCAGATCTGTAAATTATCCCAATTTAAAAATAAGGAGCAGCAGGTAGCAGCTTCTGACCTTCTCCTCTTGTGTTTTGATCCTCCTGGTCAGCAGCCGGGACGTTCCGTCTCCCTCGCTGCCTTCATCGTCATCATCACTGTCCTGGATGAACTTCCGGAAGCTGCAGAGAGATTCTGATTTCAGTAAATAGTCTGCGAGCACCTCAGCAGGACACCACGAGGTTTCTCTTGACTTACCTTTCCTTCAGCTCCCTCTGCTCCTGCATGTAGCTGGGAGAGGCCGCTCTCTTTAAAGGAAAACAGAGGTGATTAATGCGAGTACTCGTGGTTGGTAATCCCTGAGGAAATGTACTAATTAATAACTTTACCTACCTCTCTTCTCTCAACAGCCTCCTCATCATCGCTGTCATCCTCATCTTCATATTTGCTGCAAAATAAGAATGAAAAGTGTTAAAAGTAGAGAATTAAGTAGTTACAAGAAACATGTGCAAGAGGAAAAGAGATGACATATACAGCATGCTTCCTGGTCCACTGGGGAGTGAATCAGGGACCGCCTGCTGAGCTCATTTAACTGAGTGTTGCTTGTTTTTGCAGTGCTGAAGAAGAACCGGAAACTGAGGCTACAGTTCACAGGGGCTCGCCAAAAACAGACAACAGAAAACTGGAAAAATGTTGCCTGGTCTGATGAGTCTCAATTTCTGTTGGCAAATTTCAGATGGCAAACCCAGAATGTGGTGTAAACAACATAGACAGCATGGATCCATCCTGCTTTCTATCAACAATGGTGTGCCGGATAATTTTAGGACACTTTGGGGTCCTTAGCACCAACTGAGCACTGGCTAAACAACACAGCCCACCTGAGTATTGTTGCTGAGCATGTCCCTTCCTTCATGACCAGTGTACCCATCTTCTGATGCACAGAAGCCCACATCAGGTCCCAAAACTCAAATCATCTCAAACTGGTTTCTTGAACATGACAGTAAGTTCGCTGTACTTAATTAACTGGCTAGTGAATATAAACTTCTCACCAAAGTAACACTCACTCCATCTCTGCCACACTTGTTTCCAACCGGGACACCTCACCTTTCTCAGCAATAAGTAAAACAAGTGTTTATGTCAGACACTGACGCACATATACAGATGGCACACCATCTGATGCGGTCACTTACCCTTCCTTTTCCACGATGACCTTTCTTTCATAGTCTTTGAGATACATAGGCTTCACTGATTTCTCTTTTGAGGTGGAAGGCTTTTCGTCACTGTTGGATGCATCTGAACGCAACAGGTAAAAGTCACTTCATTTATCAAGAGTTATTCAAATTGTGAAGGCATAGTGATAATAGCCAGCAGTCACCTTCTGAGTAGAAGTGAACATCTCTCTCATAGATCTTCGGGTCTTTCTTCTTCAGCAATGACAATGTCCTGTAAAAATCCCTCTCAACATCGGGGTCCAGCTCCTGAATGCGGAAAATAACATGTTATGCACAGCAGCACCTCACAGTCGCTGAGAGTGGAAACAGCAGGGATGCTAACTGACCACTTCACTGCCATCCGAGCTGGACTCGGAAGACTCTGAATCACTCTCATCTGCTCGGTCTCCGTACCGGTCCTTCACTGCACAAACACACAGGAAATACCGATATTATACTAACAAATCTCACATCGCTGGGGAAAACTTCTACTTATATAACTAGCAACACGTCCCCACGTTGGGACGCTAACACGCTACTTAGCTAGTGACACACTTACGCCTCTGCAGCTCTTCTTTCTGTCGGTATTTCTCATATTTCTGCGCGAACTGAGAGTTGATCTTCAGCTGCGACTTGCCCGACATGTTTTTATAGGGAGAGTTTGCTTTAGTTTAAATATCACAACTATACATCCGCGGACAGAAGTAATCCCAGCCGCTACAGAAGCGTGTTAACGCTTCAACACGTGATTTCCGGTGCACAAGCCATGCGTTACGTCGATTATCCTGCAGGGGTCGCGCATCGCCAGTTTAATTAGTTGGAGACAAAGATCCTTTTATCCGCTTTTAATATTTTTGTAAGATAAAAATATATATTAAACAACACAATTTCAAGTTTCAGAGCTTCCTTATTATTATTATTATTATTATTATTATTATTATTATTATTATTATTATTATTATTATTATTATCATTATTATTATTATTATTGTTGCTGTTGTTAAAAATTGACTAACAAAAATCTTTTATATTAATTAGATCTTTTTTATTTTATTTCTTAATAACTCTTATTGTATCATCCTTGTACATTATATCAGTTTTAGTTTAGTTTTGGTATAATTTTAGTTTCTTTACAAATTAAGACATCTAAACATAAAATATACAGTATGAAATAATACATAAAAAGTTTTTTTTAATAATTTAAGGATATAATTCCTCCTCTGTTGTCTTAATCTGTGCCATATGCCATGTCCCTAATCCTAACTCTACTCCCACCGAGGTCAGTTATCGCGTTAATAGTGTTACATTCTCACTAAGTGCACCGTGGCTCCTCTGAAAAAGAAAGCCTCAGATCAGAAGTGCTCCACTCCCTGATATAACTCACAAATGTTACACTGAATACGTTTGTTGCCGTGAAGTTAGGACATCTTACTATTCATCACTGATTGAAAAAATGAGAACAACCCCAGTTTTTTTTTCCAGCACTGTATTCCAGGCTGACTAAGAGTCAGAGCTCAGCTGAGCTGAGCACATGCAATGAGTACAACGATGTGCATTTTTTTTTTAATATTCAGAACTCAGAACTCAAAACAAACAATAAATTGGACAAGAAAATAATCAGATTAATCCATAGTGGGAAAACAGTGGTTACTCCCAGAAAATAGCTCAAAATGAGCTTCATCCAAACCAACAATTAAAGTGCAATAAGTAATGCATGAGTAATTCTAATTTATTTTTAAAATAGTACAGCAGTCACAGGAGACCCTCTTTTCCTGCCTGATAAAACCCACAAATCAATAAAAAAGAAATAAACGTCTTGATTTTTAAGCAGTGACGTAACTCCTGATGCTGACACTGAAATGTGAGACCACAAATTTGATGCACTGCTTATTATTGGTAACAAGACTGATAAACTTGCTGTCTGGTGAGCAGTGTGTGCCGTCCAAATACGGCTGTCTCTCCAGCAAAACACGCTCTGAGCAAAGGTCAGTGTTTGGTCCAGCTGACTGCATTTGTTTATTCAGGATCAGGTGCACAATAATATCATACCATAACCTATTAGGACATGGCATCCATTAATGAATTTGTGTAAACATAAACTGAAACATACTGACTAACATCTGAGGAAGGCGCTTGAACTGAAACCTGACTGTACAGATGTTCTTCCACTCTGAAAAAAATAGAAAATATATGAGCACTGGGTCAAAAACAGCTCCTCTCAGTATTATTATTCAGTTCATCTGTAGAATAAACGAGAAGGCTCACATGTGACCTCTAGTGTTTAAATTAATGATTAATGATGGGAAGGGATTTAGATAAAACCTTTATTTGGAAAACAGGCGTTTTCCGTCATCTATGCAAACAGAAAAACTGTTCCCCAGAGCACCGAGTCTGGGACGATGTGTGCCTGATATCAGTCAGTTCAGGAAATTGGCTCACGCTGAATGAATTAATGATGCAATGTGTTCATAATAATGCACAGTATAACATTTGCTCTGAGGGTGATCTGACAGTCGTATGCCTCCATGTTTACCCGTGTTTCTTTAGCATCTTCTGGCTCCTGTTATCAGCTCAGCACTTCACTCCTACTCAGCCTTGAACCTTGCACACGACATGTCTGCTGATGGATTTGACCACACATGGGCAAAGCGGTTTCCGGTCACTTGTTATGACTTAGACGTGTAGCAACTAAACTTGGTTTTAGAAGACTTACAGGTGCTGTAAGTCTTCTAAAACTACTATCTTGCTAGCATCTTTTTTTTTTTTTAAATCTACTGATTTTACTAACATTAACAAAAGATTATAAGGTTACTTTTTTCTATTTGTGTGTGTTTATGAGAATTTCTAAGAAAGAATGGGGTGTCGTTTTTCGCTTTGACGTGGACTTTCTAGGAAACGAGTCTTGTTTTCAACAGAGCTCCAACAGCACAGCCTCTCCCAGAAAAACCCACTCGTGTTTTCAGCCATGTCTGCATGAAATAAACCAAGATAACAAAACAGAGAATGTGAATCTCTTTCTCTCTTCCTTGGTGTGTCTTTCCTCCTGTTTCCCATCATTTTTCCTTCCCCGTCGCTAAGTGCTTGCTCATAGGATGTCACAGAAGAAGCACTGTGTACAATAGCTTGTAGAACCACTTTAAACACCCGTAACTTGAAGTAATCATTTTCTGTATGACTTCATCACATCGTTGTGAAGGAATTTTTGTCTTTGCAACATTGCTTCAGTTCACTGAAGCACTGTGAAGATGCATAGCTCCCACCACAGCATTTCAGTCAGGCTGAGGTCTGGACTTTGACTGGGTCATTGCAACATCTTGGTTCTTTTCTTTTTCACTCATTGTGTTGTAGGTTTGCTGTGTGCTTGGCATCATCATCCTGTTGCATGGACCAGTTTCAGCCAAGCTTTAGCTGTCAGACAGACCGCCCAACATTTGACTCTAGAATACTTTAGTATACAGAGGAGTTCATGGTCGACTCAGTGACTGAAAGGTGCCCAGGTCTCATGGCTGCAAAACAAGCCCAAATCATCACCCCTCCATCACTGTGCTGACAGCTGGTATGAAGTGTTTGCGCTAATGTGCTGTGCTTGGTTTTTGGTGCTCTGTGTATTATGGCCAACATTCCAGCAGAGGTCCCTGTCATTTATTCAAATGCAACTTTGCAAACATGTACCATGCTGCCATGAGAAGAGGCTTTCCCCCTGCAATCCTTCCAAACAAGCAATACTTATTAAGAAGAGTTTTTCTAACTCCACTTTCATGAACTTTAACCTTTAACATGCTGAGTGCTGAGCATTGCAGTCTGATTTTGAGATGTGCTGTTCTGGGAAGGTTGGCAGCTGTCTTGAATGTTTTCCACTTGTGAATAATCTTCCTCGCTGTAGAATGATGCACTTCAAATTGTTTATAAATATCCTTATAACCCTATAATAGGCAGTAGCAGTTGCTTCTCTACGATCATTGATAATGTTTTTCCTCTTTGGCGTTGAATGCTCCAGAGCAGCTGCCAAAACCTACTTTCTTAAGTCCTCACACTGATAGTTGATGGGCTGATGATCAGTTAATCAGGTGCAGTTGATAAGCAGCACCTGGCTGCGGCTCAGCCCTTTAATTTCTATGGAGGCAGTACGGGTGGACATGGTTTTCCCATACACACTGCTTCTGCGGATTGGCTTAAATTTTAAATAATTGACACAGTGTAATGTGTCATGTGTTACCTAACTTTAAGAATAAGGACCAGATTATTTCCATTACATTTTAAAATCTTAGAATTAATAGAGGATGTAATTTTTCTGTACCATGACAGTAGTGTAGGATACACATTCAAACAAACTCCAGCACAACTCCTTTCATAATAAATAGAAGCATTTATTTCTGTACAGCAAATGTTTAAAGGCTAAAACAATATTAACAACAGTTAGGTACAAATATGTACATTTGTATGAACATTGTATTTACAGGTTTGTGTGCATTGTTGGTCAGTGACTGCACAGCTTCATTTCCATGATGATATTGTCTTGATTATAACACCTCACTTGCATGCACAGTGCTTAACAAATTTATTAGACCACCTGTCATAAAAACAAGAAAACAAAAATATTGTAGAAATCTGTCAAAAAAAAAAATTTAAAGATAAAAAATTATATTGTTATTTATTAGGAACATTTAAAAAATGAATTTGTGCTTTTATATTCAAATTTAAAGTCATTAAAAATATAGTTTTGATGGAATTTGCTTAAACAGGTAACCATTACAGAAATATAAAAATTATTTAATTACCAACACTGTTAATGTGGGACAGCTGTGGCCTAAACCTCGCATTGGGTGGTGGTCTAATAAATTGGTTTAGCCCTGTAACACCCCCACATCCTGAACCGTAAATATGCAAGGCACGTTGATTATATACAAATCCACTCAGTAGCACCAACGCAAACAATATCTGTCAATAAAAAGTCACTCAATAATACAAATAAATGATCACAAACAACCAAGAAAGTCTGTCTGGGCACATGGCATTCTTTTGTTGGGCTGCTGGTATAAGGCAACCGGTCCTAAGGGAGCATTTAAAGGTACATGTGACACAGCACAGAGCACTGTATGCACCCTTTTTGGTCACATGAGGCTGAATCAGTGCTTTTCAGCCTTACAGGAATGTACTACATCCCCTGAGAGAGATATATGGATTAAAAATTTAAAGATGCCTTTCCAGCACATAGATACTGGACGGGCATTGCACAGCTGAAAAGGCATATTGAGGCACTCTGCTGAAGAGAGTTCAGTATAAAAAAAAAGGCACAAACACAAACTAACTGAGATTTCTTTGAGTTTAACAACAGCAGTACCATTAGGTCATTTTGGATTATATTTCTGCGCAACTACTGATCTGCAGATTAGATTAGGTTGGCATAAGACTGGAAACCATTACCTAGTTTTCCCCAAAAGAAATATCACCCGTAAAGCGCTGATAAGTCACTTTGCAGTTTTGTTATCATATGAATTCAACAAAAAGGTTTTAGAGATGCTAGGCTAGCTGCTTTCACCTGATTCCTGTCTTCATACTAAACAAAGTTAGCACGTTAGCTAACTAGCTAAACATTAAGCATACAGAAAAAAGTGGTATGAATATTTTTATGTAACTGTTTAAAAACAAAATAACAAGCATACCAAAATGCTAAACGTCCTGTTTAAATAAACCAAAGTGTCACTGTCAGAATAAAACCAGCGAACACAAAAACAAACGAATTATTTAATTGGTTGCACTACTTTTTTCGTATAAAATTATTATTTCCATCTGCAGTACTTTGTGCTTGGCGATAAGGTTCTGTTGGTGGTGTTGCGGTTGGGGCGGGTTGCAAAGTGGCTTGCTAGGGCAGCAGCTTAAATTTTGAGTTCTTGTTGGCAGAGTTGGGATCAGATCTGAGGAGGCAGGGGAATAATTTCATGGAGCTGACCCGGTGTAGCTGCGTGTCTGAGCTAAAACAGTATTACTTTACTATTTCCATAACATTTTATATTCAGTATCTTGGTGTGGGTTTTGAGCTATGAGCTCACATGTTGCCAAATACAGTGATCTGATTGGTCAGATCTGTTTATTGTGAAAGTCAGAAAAATCAAACTTGATCTTAAAAAATTAATGGCACAAATCTGTCCTGTGAAATTACATAATTGGTTTGAATGGCTGAATTTTAGGCGTCTAGTGGGTAAAAGGCTTTATGAGTTGCCAATTGGATGTATAGAAGGATGTCAAATGATGGGATGAATTTTTTTGTGGCCTGTTTGAAGTTACACAATGATCAATTTGTAGCTGGCACCTTAAAGCAAATAGCTTAGCTTAACCAAAGGACTGGCAACAAAGAGAAACATGTTGTGTGGATTGATAGAAACCATAACACATTCATATTTAAATGCTTCTTATTGTTTCTGTTCTTTACGCAAAGCTAAGCTAATTGCCTCCTAAAGCTCTAAAGCTTTAGAGCTTATTTGCAGATGTAACTGTTTTATAAACTTTTTAAACTATAACCTAAAAAAATAACGGTAAATATTTCCTCCAACTGTTGTTTTAAATCATAAATATTGCAGGATAAAATATTATAAAAAGCAGCCACTCTGGTGCTATTTACAACTCCAAGTGCCTTTAACGATGATACAGTCCCCCTCTCATACTGCCAGCATAACTGCTATAATAACAAGTAAAAATAAAAAAAGATTGAGGAATCCACAGTGTGATGATTTGGTATGTTTTGGTGAGGAATGAAAAAATGTATACTCTGCTACGTTCACAGTAGAACACCTGTGTACCTTTGAGGATATAGTGGTTTAAGGTTGTCACATACAGGCTTTGACCTCCATATCTTTGTGCTGTTTGAGGTAAAAATGATGAAGAAGGTAGTTTATCATTCAGGCTCCTCCTTCCACTCTGCTGGTCTTTCTTCAGTTGTCTATAAAAACTGGATTGTCTGCCTCTTCATCCAAACTCACAACTTGTCTCTGATGGGGCAACAAATAAAAAAAAGGAAATAAGACATAAAACATACAATCTCTGCAGGATAAACACTTCTGACATTTAAATTAATCATTGTACTGTAGAAGTAACTCATTTTAGACCTACCTTTGGGTAGGAGTAGCCATCAAGGCTCCTCCAAATGTGCACTTGGTCTTCAGTGGTTTTTTGATAAACTGGGTTGTCAAAGTGAATTGTGTTGGTGTTTTTCAGCCTGTAATTCCTCCAGAGCAGAACACTGCCAACAACCACCAGACCAATGATTGCTATTTGATGGAAGCAAAATACAGATCGGTTACTCATGATGTCTGGATTCATTTGAATAATGAGTTTTCTGTGAAGCAGCAGATGCTCAATGGGCTTACCAAGAGGTAACATCACGTAAAGTGCTATTGGGGTGGACACCGTCTTGGGTAGGGCTGCAGCAAAGTTATGTCGGACTTCTGAAGCAAAGGTAAACACAATAATGTAAGTTAATGATACATGGAGCTGACCCTCACAAGGACTGCAACGAGAGCAATGCACTCAGCAAAACAGAACTTATCGGAAATCTGCGAGACCAACCCTGTGGCACTTTGGCAACTTGCCTGGAGAGGTGACTGGAGCTTGTGTGGTGGTCTTAGAGATTTTAGGGTTCACTGGCTGGGTCGAAGTCATCCTTGCTTCGGGTGCGGTGGATCTGAATGGAGGATTTGTAATGCGTAGCACTGTGCTGGGCATTACGACGGGCACTGTGGTGGTGGTGTGGACCTTAAGCTTCACTGTGGTCCTGGGTGTAGTCCTGGGTATGGTCCTGGGTTCAGTCCTGGGTGTGGTCCTGGGTATGGTCCTGGGTGTGGTCCTAGGTGGCACTGGCACCAGATGAGGGGAGCTTGTAGGTGGAACTTGAGTCAGCCCAGGTGCTGCAGGTGTTGACACAGCTGGCAAAGTACAGAAACCAGAGGAAAGGAGTCAGTAAAAGGCTGGTTGATTGACTTAAACATTTGACTTTAAAGACAGGAACTATGATTTAGATTTATATTGCTAGCATACCAGGTACACAGGACCTCATATCCCTGGCTAGCATCATGTTATCTGGACAGACACAGGTATATTTGGGGGGATGTCTTCCTATTTGAGGAGCTGCGAGGCACAAGAATTCACAACCACCACTGGACACCTGACACCAGTCTCTTCCTGCATGGGGAAAAAGAAAACGGGGCTTTGAATGAAAGTTGGATGCAAGGAATAGATTCCACTCTCATGTCTGTATGCTAAATACAAGCGGATGAGCTCAGCTAAGAAGCCAGTCACTGAATGCAAATCTCACTATTTATCAAAGGTAAGAACTGACTTAACTTAAGCTAATCTTACACCTTTTATTAGTGTAACTCTTACCTGCAGGTTGCTTGAGGTTATGGAACAGAATGATGTCTTCTGGTGACGATAGGTGCTCCGCCACTGGCACAATGTCCTCACCAGTCAGTCTGTTGGCACTGAGGATGGCACTGTTACTCACATCTGTCCAGAACACTTTTTCCTGGAAACACAGAAACAGCTGAGTTTGAATAATTGAGACACGGTAGGCGTGAAAAACACTGCAGTTTCTGTAGTGAGGTGTTTGTGAGACGTATTGGTCATGCTCTGGCTTTATCATGTGGTGAATATCTACCTCGAATACAGTGAGTCCCAGCGGGTGAGCTAGTCTGTGTTCATCAATGATGAGGGTACGTCGACCACCGCCCTGAACGTCGATGCTGGAGAGGGTGTGCAGCTTAGAGTCCACCCAGTAGAGGCGCTGGTTTAACAGGTCTGGGGAGGAAGTAGGTTGGGGAAGGTTAGAGTAGAGTGACCACTGGTGTTAATGCTCACATGGATAAATAAACAACTTTGAAACCCAAGAGACACGAATGCTTGAGTTTACCGAGCGTGATGCCATTAGGCCACACGATGTTGTCAATGACCAGCGCGGTGCGATCTCCTCCATTAAGACCTGCCTTCTCAATCTTAGCTGGATTCCCCCAGTCGGTCCAGTAAACGAAACTGTAACGTGAAAAAAATACTTATGAGTACACTGATTCCTGTTAGGTGCACGTAACACAATTAAAACAGAGAGTCTGGTAAAGATTTAGGCATTACTAAACTCCTACTAGTGCTTTTAGCTTACTTGCTGTGGGGGTCAACCACAATAGCTCGGGGTTTCGATAAGTCCTGGTGGAAGAGAGTTTTGCGGCGGCTACCATCAGCGGTAACAACGGAGACCGTGCCGCGGACGCTGTCTGTCCAGTAGAGGTTCCCATGAACCCAGTCGAAGGCAATTCCTTCAGGAGCATCGACGTCATTACCGATCACTATGTGGTGTTGAGTGGAGTCTTCAGCCGAGTCCATTGGGGTTCTGGGTAGAAAGCAAAAACAAGTGTGAAATAAGAGTATAGTGAACAAAATGGCTATTTTCATTCTGATTTCTTTCCTGCTCACCTGTAGATCTTCTTCTGGGACATGTCTGACCAGTAGATCTCTTTGGTGGCCATGTTCATGTCGAGAGCCACGACGTTCTTCAGCCGAGGGATTACTCTTGTGTATTCGCTTTTGTCCAGAGTCATCTTCCTGACTTCGTGACGGTTAGTGAAGAAAAGGTAGGCTATTGTTCCTACAAGGGCAGCACGAGTTAAATTTTCATTAGCAGTTTCCTGATATTATTTAAATATATTATGTATCCTGGCTCTGGTTTGGCCTGTAAGTGGTGGCGTTCGAGGAATATCATTACTGTGAGTTTGTCACCATAACTGCAATCATGCTAATGAAAGAGAAAGAGAGCCAATGGTAAATAATGTAAAGGCTTCAGTATGGTAGTCCACAGACTAGCGGGTTATGTCATGGTATGTTTTTACATCTTTTATGTACAGTCCACACCTTCTACTTGCAAAGCTGGGTGAAAAATAAACTATATTTATGGTTTTGCTAATAGAAAATGTGTCAAAAATCCAATTTTAGTCCCATTCTGACAATATAACAGCAGCACAGGCAAGTCATCAAGTTTCAACATTTAATGGTTAAATAATATGAGAAAACCCATACATACCGATGGCCTTGCAGGCTTTGGTTGCCGGATCAACTTGGTAACCCTCCTCACACTCACATTTGTAGCTGCCCATCTGATTGATGCAGATTTGGCTGCAGGTGTCTGGGTTGGCACACTCATCAATATCTGATTCAAATGAAAAGAGAAACGTCTTCAAAATTAAATGAAACGGAAGCTGCAATATGTTGAGTCACTGTGTACACAAGAATTACGAGATCCTTCTTTATCTAATAGCACAGTCCGTGAAAGGGGAGTGTTTGTGTTAAAAGTAAACACATTTGCCACTGTTTGTTAATCTGGGTGAAGTTCACATTTCATACCGTAATTGTGTGGCCTACCTTCACAGCGCCTTCTGTCAGCTAGGCTATATCCAGAGGGACACAAGCACTCATAGCCAATCTTCAGGTCTTTGCAAATATGAGAGCATCCACCATTGTTGTACAGGCACTCATTGGAGTCTAAGGGGAGAAGAAAAAGGGGTCTTTATGGGGATTCTGAAGCTGTAGACATGCTTAAAAGTAGTTAATAATCTGATGGTTATGAATGAGGAGTACTCACCACATTCCCTAAGAGGCTCATCCGACCAATCCCTGCAGTCACGGTGCTTATCGCACACCTTCTCCATGCTAATGCACTCCCCACTGCGGCACTTAAACCTGGCTGGGCCCTCGCAGCGGGTGACTGTGTGTGACAGGACATAAAATGCAGGCTCAGCAAACACAGATTCATGTGGTTACCAAAAGGTGAGACTCTCAAGGAGATTCATACCATTCACACAGCCAGTCTCATCGCTCATGTCCCTGCAGTCATATTGATGGTTGCACTGAAGGGTCCCATGGATGCAAGTACCATCACCGCATTCAAACTCGTCAGGGCGACAGGTGGCGTGAACTACAGGGAAGCAGAGTCCAAGAGACATAAATCAACAGCAGTACTAGGGATGCATCATGTAAGAAGTTATGTGCACCTGCAATTCTGGGAAAAAAATCTGAATCAAATCTCCAAATCTGAATCAGATCGCCTGCAGGCTGCCACGATTCAAATGTTTCCCTGTTTGAGTTTTTCGCACTTATACAAACGCAAAAGGCGCTCATTCCCACATTATGAATGACAACCGCTTCAAAAAAAAATCAACAGCAGCACTAATGAAGGGATGAAGAGATGGTTTATTATCAAAATCTGAATTTCATAATTACCACAGTCAGCTTCATCGGATCGATCAAGGCAGTCAGCCTGTCCGTCACACTTCCAGCTAACGTGGATACACTCTCCACTGCCACAGCGCCACTCCAGCGAGGAGCAGTGGTGAATGCCCACGAGGGCAGGAGCCTTTGTTCCGCAGGTCTCGGGCCACTCGTCTGAGCCGTCGGAGCAATCGGAATCTCCGTCGCAGGCCCACAGGCGAGGAAGGCAAACTGTGTTGTTGCACTGGAAGGAAGCGGCACTGCAGGTGATGGGCAGGCAGGAATTCTCGTCGCTGCCATCCTCGCAGTCCACGTCGTCATCACACACAAAGGAGGACGACACGCATTGGCCACTGTTGCAGCGGAACTCGGAGTTTGTGCACTGCTTGGCCACTGGCAGGTCAATCAGAACAAAGAGACATTAGAGCTGGGAGGAGGCACGGCAATGCATGTGCCTCTGGACCAGGGGTGGGCAAACTTTTTGGCTCTGGGGCCACATTGACTTTTTGAAATTTGATAGACGGGCCGGGCCAGCTGCATATGCATGCATATCAAACATAAACATAAAAAAGGCATTACAGTGCTAATGCGCTGTGGGAGCAGTGTTGTTTTTGTCAGTGCATTGAAGTCTGGTGTTAGTTTTGTTGTAGCATTTCTCAGAATCCTCAACATCAGACATAATTATGATATGATTTGATTTGTGCAATTCTGTACCAATCGTTGGGGGGCCAGATTAAAAAGACCAACGGGACAGCTGTGGCCCGCAGGCCATATTTTGCCTACCCTAGCTCTAGACTCTGACTTACCACAGTTCAGCTCATCAGCTCCATTCTCACAGTCAGCTTTTCCATCACAGCGCCAGGCGCTGGGGACACACTGGTGAAGGCGGTCTGCGCAGCTGAACTCTGCTGGTTTACATGTTTTGATTGCTGGAAGTGACAAAACACAGAAGATAGTAACTGAGGTCATCAGACCGCGGGAAACAAAGTCTGTTCGCAGATCACGCGTTACTCACCACAGGTACCAGGAAGTTCATCTGTGCCATCCCCACAGTCATCGGTGCCATCGCACACCCACCTCACTGTGACACATCTCCCATTCCCACACTGGAACTGGTTCGTTCCACATGTTATCAGGGCATCTGTGAAAGACAGACATCCAGTTCAGTTAAATGGTTTTAGTGATCATTTATCAAGTGGCGACACGCCCCGCACGTCACCACAAATATTTGTTAAGATATTTCACTCAAACACACACATGTGTTTACATGTCATCCTCTGGGGGCAATAAAGAAAATCCACTAACAGTTGAAGGTTATACAGGTGGACCAACCTAGGGAAAGACTAATCCTGCCACATCACTAGCATTGATAAGAGCATTTCTGTTGCCAGAGCAATAGCCCAAATCTTGGGTAATCCAAAGAAAACTGGCGTCAGCTCTCTAGTCCATCGGGAATATTTGGGGAAAAGGTTTTGAGGTTACAGCCACTACTACTGATAACTAACTATATACTGCATGCAAATGATAGGATAGCCTGCTGATATGGTAAGTTTATAATCCGAATTGGATGTTTTGAGCATTTATGGTCTCTGCCAGACACAGACCCCCCCCCCCCCCCCCCCACACCCCCCCCCCCCCCCCAC
>VUQJ01015060.1:2687-15148 GCA_015108635.1 Andinoacara biseriatus | reverse complement strand
TGGCTCAAATCTGAAAACAGTGTCTAATGTGCTGCTGTTTCCATGATAAACTACATTACAACAGTCTGCTGTGTTATGTCAGAAGCATTACCCTGTCAGGAGTACAGTGTATACAAACTATAACACATTAAAAAGGCAGTGGACACAATGAACAAGCTACAGTAGGTGCAACTGCTCAACACAGGGTAACAAAGGTAACAAAATATGGTGTTCAGTACATCACTTTAAATGCTTTGCTATATTACAGCGGGGAGGAATGCAACTCTGGTCTTTAGCCTATGGACTTTGCCATTTCCAAAACCATTTGAAGTCCATCATTCTACAGTGAGGAGGATTATACATAAGTGAAGAACATTCAAGATTGTTGCCAAATCCTTCCAGGAGTGACCATCCAAGCAAATTCACCCCAAGATCAGATAAGGCAATGCTCAGAGAAATCTCCAGAAACCCAAGAGCTACAGTGGGTTATAATAAGCTGAGTTCAGACTATTTAGTTTGGTGTCACTGATGAAAATGAGCATCAGAAATGTCATTTGATATTGTTTTCTCCTGTGTGTCACAGATGACGACTACCCCATTCCCATGGGATACTTCTTAATGTCCTCACAAAAAAGACTGAGATGTCCTAATTGGTTTAGCCTTTTCTCCAATCATGTCTAAACTTCCAAAACATTTTCATAATGACCAACCAACAGGAACACTGGGTGCCTTTCCCTGCACTTATTTTTTCTTCTTTTCAAAAGCTTTTCCAAGTAGAAGACAACCAGTATCATTAATTGTTCCCCGGAACATTGTTTCCAGTGATGTCACGCAGGTTGGGAAAGACAACAAAGCTAACAGGAAGCTTGGGGGTGACCAGTGTGTGCTATATAATGGTCTAAACTGGCAGTGAGCATTTTTTAGACAAAAATTTGAAGGCAGCCTTTATGAATATATTATCCGCTACTTTCTACGATTGGTTGATCAGAAACTGTTTGGTAAGACTGAGAATTAAGGATGAATGTTTTCAGTGAAATCTTTAGAAAACCGACCTTCAGAATTTCAAATTCAGTTTTTTACATGTTTAATTTGTATGGAGTTGATCTTCTGTATCTTTACTTAATTTTTATTTACATAATAATTTTTTTTTTAACTTGCATTTATACCTCTATCTGTTTCATGTATTGGGTCCGTGCTGCTGTAAATATAAAGGATAGCGGCTTCCCTGGAGTTAGTATCGTTGTAATCCGGAAAGCACTTAATAGAATTAGAGTCCAACCCACTTTTATTTCAGTTTTCTTTGGTTTCCACACCTTCAAACAAAAACAAAGCAAGGCAAAACACATAAAGGATTAATAATTCAGTTTGCCCAGCCCCCTTCCAAGATCCGACAGTGATTTTATTACTCTAAAGAGCTTGGTGACATTTCCAGACAGCACTGACAGGACAAGGATACACATCCACAGACTTTGGGTCCTCGTGACATAGAAGTCATGAAAATTGTTGGCTTCATCTTTGTGCTTTTCCTCTCTGGTAAGTTTAGCAGAATGATGATCTGAGAAATCTCCTGCAGGTTAGACAAGAGCTAAATTTTTTATTGGTTTTCATTAGCTCAGTGGATGTTTGCCACGTTTGAAGGACTGAACCTGTCTTAGGTTTGTCAGGGCTTTCACAGGTCTTTCATTTCTTTGAATTTGAGGGGTTTCAGGGTCAAGAAAAAAAAAATTGTTCTAAAAAAATGCCAGTTTGGTGTCGTAATGACATCTTTCAGCAATAACTAATTACAGCAAAAAGGACTTCAATGTGTCTTTGAATTACTCCAGAGAGGAGGAAGTTTTGGTTCCCATTTGATACATTTGGATTTTGTAAATGTCAAATGGAGATTTCAATCTAAACATACAATAAAAATTTAAAACTGAAAAAAATGCTTATAATTCAAAATCATCAGTGGACTAATGGACTAAAACCTTATGGTCGTGCCAGCACCCATCTTATATGGCTTTTTAGTGACCACGATCGCTGGGTATTAATGCATGTTTGTCAGTGAGGTTCCTTGATCATAAATTCAAGAGTGTTAGGCGCTAATGCTCAGATACTAATGGAAGCTCTTCAACTAATTAGGATGCAATTTAATATCTGATGTCCTGATAAATGCCTATTATGTTCATTTTAGACTCCATATAATTATAATCTTTAATCTGGGGTACCACTAGTGTAAGTTTACATGATTTGCAGATCAAAAAAGTGAGCAGCCGCTCACTTTATTCTGTCTGAAACAAGCCGTTTTAGCTCTTCTCTCTTTAACCCTAGAACACTAACACGAGGTTTGTAACACTCTCACTTTCACGTGGGTGAAAATTAGCGAGGTTAGTGTTTTAGGGTCTAGCCATCTTTCTTCTGATCAAATAGAAGGTTTGAACAGCAGGTGGGTCTCACTCACAAGGAAAAAAAAAAGACTGCAGTCTGAATATTTGTCTAGTAAAACATAGAACTGAAAATCCAATTTGAGAGCATTTTGACTTTACGAATGATTTTTGTGAATTTATCTTGATGTTTGTTGCTGTAGATGGAGTGTGCTCTGAGCGTATCTGCAGCTATCAGGATGTTTTAAACTACTTAAAACTGACCAAAAACAATGAGCTGTTTTTCATGACCCGGCCTGTGAAAAATTACAAAAACCCGACACAGGTAACATTGGAAGTTCTGCTGTATGCCATCTTAGATGTGGTAAGTTCTCAAAGCTTTGTTTGTAAAGTTTTTCGCACTGCTTTTAGTGATGAAAGAATCAGACCACTGACATCATGTTTTTCTTTACAAAGTTTAAACGAATCAACATTTTTGCCAAATATGCTGATTCCCTTTCTGCAGTTAGTTTTGCAGAAGATCAATACCACTCTAATATTTGAGTGAAGAGGGAGAAACTGATAGTCTGACTCTCTCCAAATTATAGAATTGACAATGCACACAGAAAAATTAATGCAATTTGTGCTTTTAGAGGGGGTTACAATGACAGGAAGTTTTGGTTTCCAAAGCTCAGGAACAGTTGATTTGGGGTCTGCCTTCGATCCTAAATGAGCCTGAGTCATGAATCAGGTCAGATTTGGCAGCTACAGCGTTCTGCATTGTGGTCACAATATGATACACATGACAGGTTAAAGGATTCATTCCACACTGAGTGGCACCAAGAGACCAAAGAATGCTTCTAAATACCAACCAAAGAGTGACGTTGTCACATATTTGTTTCTTTACAGGTTGAGAAAGACCAAAGGTTCATTCCTTATGTTTGGACTGTCACTGTGAGTTCTGCCACTAGACAATACATAAGACTGAACAACAAATGGCTTTCTGAGTCTTTTTCATTTCTGACCCATTTTTGACTTTCCTTAATTTCTTCCTTTTGCTCCATGTTTTTCTCTGCAGAGATGGAACAATGAATACATTTCCTGGGACCCAGATCAGTTTTGTGGCATTAATAATATTTCTGTACCTACTGAGATTTTGTGGAAGCCAGATCTCACTATTGAAGAAATGTAAGTATAAATGTGCCCACAAAGATAAGATATCATCGCCTGTCTTTGTCAGGGCACACGTATTTAGAAAAGTGTGAACCTGAGCTTCCCCGAGGAACACAGGGATGGCTTATAAATCACTGGCATCATTATCTGAAACTTTGACCATGTTTATCTTCGAACAGTAAACTGTAAATATGAAGAAGACAGGGGAACATTTATTCTAGGTTATCTTTAAAACAGTCTAAAAAGTAAATCAACACAAAGTTTTTTTTAATTGTCTAAAGAGAGTTTGTGTAACAATATAAACAATAAGGCAATAAAATAGACTTAGCAAGTTCATCACAGTGCTGACTGTGTGAAGCATGGAATAATGAGGGCTCAAATGCAAGATGTGGAAGCTGAGTATGTTAACTTAAAGCGAGCTGATTTATTGCATGATCTAAACAACTAAATATAGCACCGAGGAATATACAAAAAGCTAGAGAAACTAAGCATTAGGAGACACCTGGGCAGATAAACAAACTGATAAAGGACTGGGATGGTAGGCACACAGAAGCACTATCCCTGAGTTGATATCTGTGCTTTCCTGCTTTCTGAAGAACTTACCTTTCTTTGTTTCCATACAGGACAGAGAAGGACAAAGCTCCTCCAAGTCCTTATCTCACCATCAGTGACAAAGGTGATGTTGAAATCCAGAATGACCAGGTGCTGGTGAGCACCTGCAGGATGCATACTTACACATTCCCATTCGACATTCAAAGCTGCAACTTGTCCTTCAGATCTCTCATACACACCGGTGAGAGCACATTTAGCGAACAAGCTTGGTTAGGAAGCTGTGGCAACAGACTGAGTGGACATATTGTATAGACACAGATACTTGCTAATGTGACATGTAACATAGAAATAAATACTTGAATTTCTGTCACCAAAACTGGAGCAAAGACTTCTTTAACCAGCAGGCCAGTAAATCCTGTGGTCTAACCCTGAACTCTGAGTATGTTCACTCTGAATTAGGTGCATATAAATACCAGATATTAATGGGTAAATAAAAAAAACAAAAAACTGAGCCACTATTTGAATGCAGTGGAGCTGAAAAATTAATTTATGCTTGTATGGACCATAGCATCTATCTTAAAAAACAGGAAAGAAGAAAACTGAATGTTCCCACTACTTTAATTTATTCACTGTTCAAATGTAATTCAATTCAATTTTATTTATATAGCCCAAAATCACAACAAAATAAAGGCCAACTTTTGGGGTCAAATGCGCATGGGCACAGTGGCCTAATGCAAACATACCCTAAAATTACACCTGGATATTTTTTTCAAGTGTGGAGTGTGAACTGAAGTTGGGCATTGCAGAAAAAGTTTGAAAACCTCTGATTCATCTCTGGATGCTGCTTGCGTGTACAGCTGGCTGGTGGTTTCTTTCAGTCCCCTAGGCCCTCGGGTCCAGTTGCTACTAGAGTTTTTAAACATGTTTAATATTTGTGACTAACACCAACATCAATTTTGGCCTGTGTGTCAGCTATCATTCATTTTTTCAGTGCTACCTCGTTACCTAAACCAACCTGACAGTGCTTTAATTTCCACCCTCAGCCCAGGAAATCCGGCTCCAGCCATGTGACAACTCTACAGAGGCCACTGAGTGGTCTCGTGATCTGATGCGGACACAATATGAGTGGCTGTTCATAAACATGACAATAACTGCCAACAATGCCAGCGATTTAGGTGGCCAAGACATCATCATTTACACTGTATGTATTTCTAAATACACACACACACACTCTGCATTATCAAACAGTTTTAAGTACAGTGAGAAGGATGCATTTTTTCTTTTCTGCCTTTCTTTTTTCCATCCTGACTTCTCTTATTTTTTCTGGCTCTCTCTCACAGTGCCCAGTCCAGCTTTCTATTCTTTCTTTCTTCATATTTTTCTTAGTATTTCTCAATTATATATTTACTGCTTTGTAAATAAATATGCCACATTTATGTTTACTGCACAGTTTCAGACGTGCATTTCAGGTTGTCAACAGTCTGAACTTTAAACCCAAATTTTTACAGATCACCATGAAGCGGCGACCACTCCTCTATGTTGTCAACTTCTTGCTGCCTGTCCTCTTCTTCTTGTGTCTGGACTTGGCCTCATTCCTGATCTCAGACAGTGGGGGTGAGAAGCTCAGCTTCAAGGTCACCGTTCTGCTTGCCATTACAGTATTACAACTTATCCTTAATGAGATACTGCCTGCATCATCAAACAGAATCCCACTTATAGGTAAATAAGTATAGAAGTCTTGCCTTTACTGGATGCTACACACTCTCTTAATGAATTTTAATTTGCCCACAATACTGATCATTGTGCTCCCTTCAGCGGTCTACCTCATTGGGATTTTTGCTCTGATGATGCTAAGCCTTCTGGAGACAATTCTTGTGATGTATCTGATGGAGAAAGACTGTGCTTTCCAGGAAACTGAGGCTGAGAGAGACCAAAGCCTGATAGAGGACTGTAACAAACAGGGCAAAGTCAGCCCCCGCAGCTGGCACACAGGTGAGAGGCTTTGCTATTTGATTTAAACATATTCTGTTACTTTAATTTGGTGAAAATTATCTTTTCAGAAGTGCACAGATTGACTCAGGGTGTTTGTATGAATGATGCGTCACCATCTGAGCTGCTGCTTGAAGCCAAAGAGGTTAGAACTGTGTTTAATTCCCATCCAAATGAAGTTAAATATAATCAAATTGCAGCTGAAATTATGACACTATATAAATGATTCCATTAAACCACTGTTGCAGGCCAGCAGCAGTAAAGAGTACCACCATGCTTTGGAACGGCTTTCAGATGAGTTGAGGGAGATGAAGAAGACACTGACTCAGCTCCTCAATAACAAGAAAGAAGAGGATAAGCCTGGATACTGGACCAGAGTGGCTAAAATAGTCAACAAAATTTTTTTGATTTTCTATATCACAGCAGTCACTCTGTTTTTACTTTTGACCTTCTTAAGATGGAAAACTGAGTAGAAATGATCATTGCTATATGGTGATAACATGATTTGAGTTTAACTTTATTATGACTATTGGCCATAGAAAACGTACAAAAAAAAGTTGACAGTAGAGCTCACAGCAAGTCATTATCACCGCTCATGACTCTGTATTTGGTGAGGACACGGCTCCTACAGACAGGTGTATTTCTGCCTCTTCAGTGATGAATAGTAAGATGCCCTCGCTTTACAAAGAGTTTTTTTTATAGAGCAACAAACCTTTTTTTTCCTGAATGTAGATCTTCTAAATTGGTGAGACACCATTTCCTCTCTAGCTTAAAGGTTATCTGCTTTAAGCTACGTGTTTGTGAGTTACACCAGAGTCAGTGACTTCTGATTGAGGCTCTTTTTTTCAGAGGAGCACCAGTGAGGATGTAGCCCTGTTGATGAGATAGTCGTCCTCTGAGGGAATAGAGTTTAGGTAGATGCTCTGCACTGTGTTGGCACATAACATTGACTCTCATGTCCTTAAACTTTGTTACAGCACTTTTAGAATTTATTAACCACTGCGGTATAATCCATTATCCATTATTATAGGCAGAATAAATCAATAATCAAAGCAAGTAATATACAAAAGTAATTTACAGTAATTTACAGAGCTACGATTGTTTGGAACTCATTACCAGTTTATATAAAGATCAGTTTAAATATTTGTTAAGACTGTATTGTGAAAATCATTAGGAACTGTAATAGAAATTATTTGGATAATGAAGACAGAATATGGGTGTATTTGTGCTATGTGAATAAATATATAATTATGTTAATGTGACATTCAGAACAGAATCAAACAAAAATTATACTGGAGGACAAGTTATGCTTATTAGAATTGTTGTTTTTCTGTAGGAATGTGCAATGCAGATGCTGATTGTTTCTATTGAATACTGTTTCTTTGGTGTCTGTCATGAAGTAGTTTCATGTTCTCGTCATTAAAAATAAGTGTTAACTGTATAAGTAGAACTGGCTTGTTTTGTGTTGATGTGTTGCAGAGGTTGATTTGGGATAGCTAAGCCTGAGGCCGATGCTAATGGGGATCCTGATTAAACAAAGAGCAAAATCACTGTCAGTAACCTTCTCAGACCTAATTCCCTCTACTGATGGAGCACTTACTGTCATCTCTCCTCATCCCACTTCTCACATCTCAGTATGCTGGAACATGAAGACGTGAACTTGTAAAGCTTTTACCCACATCCTGATTTTAGCACAACCTATTAGAAAATGGTTGCCCAGATTTATATACTGCAATAGGAGCTGTTGCTTTCAAGTTGAAGACAATTTTAAATTAACATCTAAAATACACAGAATGAAAATGAGGCTTGAGTGTTAATTGTGGATTCAAATGCTTTTACCATCTTAATGTATCATAAATGCTTTTAAAAGGTTGTTTGGATTCTCTAGGAAACTTGTTTCTTATCCCAAATTTTAGTTTCTGCTGTTTCTCACTCAAAATGACCTGATATCATTCATGAGAGAAATGTTTCACATGTTTCACAGTTCATAGGTTACCTAACCATTTACAGCTGTTTAAATACATACATTTTCTGGCAAACACCGAAAATCGCTTTTTTGGCAGATTCTCACTTTTTGCCACAACACCGGCAGCTCTGCTTCGCTCCACCTGGTGGGATTCGCTCTGTAAGTTTGACTCCAGATGTTTCTTCATATTTGATGTCGTTTTTGAAGCTAGATAGACACAAACTCCAAATGGTGCCTGTATTTCCACCTAGAAAATGTGCATCTCTGTCCTCCCTTCGTTGTTAACGTTTGTGTTGCTGTGCTGTTATCGTCCTCATTATAAAAAAGGGACATAATCGTCGCATTGGCCAGACGTCACTCCCCGAGATGCAATAAAAAAGTAAAAATATATCTTTTTACTAAAGAAAATGACAAAAAAGTAATGCACAGTGACTTAGATAAGTAACTTTAATCTGATTACTGGACTGCAAATAGTAACGCGTTAGATTAATCGTTACAGAAAAAAGTAGTCAGATTAGAGTAATTACTTAATTAAGTAACGCATATCTGACATCACTGGATGTGATTCAAAGCACTGCAGTGCAGTACCTTTAATGCCTATGGCATGCTCTAATATTATGGTCAACACTATTGAAAGCTGCCCTGAGGGCGAGCAGGACAAGCACAGAGATGAGTCCACTGTCAGAGGCCATAAGAAGATCATTTGTAACCTTCACTAATGCTGTTTCTGTACTCTGATGAATTCTGTCTGTACTCAGATGAGCTGGAGAAGGTGGTTGGGGAGAAGGAGGTCTGGGCGTTTCTGCTTAGTCTGCTGCCCCCCCGTGACCCAACCCTGGATAAAAACCAGAAGAAAATGGACGGACAGACGGACGGATATCTCTCTGTTGCTTTCTTGCCATTCCCATATATGATCTCTCATGATAGAGCACTTAACTGTGGTCTCTCCACTTCCCTGCTTCTTACATCTCCTGGAAGATGACAATTAACTGCTGAAAGCTTTTTTCCACATCCTGATTTTAGCATAGCCACTGAGGAAATGTGATGCTGAACAGATACAGATGCAAACTCTGTATATAGCAATTACTTAGAGACTCTTGCATCAAGCCTGACAGTTTTACATCAGCAATGACAAGTCCAAGAGAGTTGGGATATTGTGTAAAATGTGAATAACAGAAGGCAATGATTTCTACATCTCAAAGCCAACCCCTTTTTATTCACAATAGAATATAAAAATTTGTCAAATGTTTAAATTTACCATTTAAGAAATATATTAGTTCTGATGGCAGCAGCATGTCTCAAAAGTTGGGATTTGTCAACAAAAGTCAAATCAATGGTTATAAAAAGAACATCTCAGTGAATTTCTTTTTAAAGATGTGCACGGGTTTAATTTGTAAAAATCTGCATCTACAATTGTGAAACAGATAAAAACTATAAACAATGTAAAATTGCCAAGACTTTGAATATCTCATCATCTACAGTATATAATATCAAAAGATTCAGAGAATAATGAGAGTACACAAAGGACTCTCCAGGAGACTGGCTCCAGAGTCATGCATTGAGGTTAGTCTAGCTAGCTGCTATCTCTCAACCTCTTGCACTAGTTCAGGCTCCTTCCCCACCAGAGAGGTGAGATTCCATGTCCCAATTCAGCCTCGATAGCTGGGGATCAGCCTGCCAGGGCCTCTGCTCTTGGCCGCCACTGATACACACTGTACCCAACCCCTACGGTGCCTCCTGTGGGTGTTGGGGCTACAGGTGGGCTGGGCACCATGGGAAAAGGCCCGGTCACCGGATGCTTGCCTTCAATATTTGGGAAATCTTTCAAATTGATATGAGTTTGAAGAATTTGAGTTTTTCCATAATATTCCTTTTCTACAATTATGTGTTAGATATTGTTTTTTTTGTTTGTTTTTTTGTTGGTAACTTTTGTTTCTTAGTAGATTCCAAAATATATTTTACTTTTATGATAACGCTAGCACCGGCCGCAGATGCTCGTCTCTGGATGAGTGATCTGGAACGATCATTTTGTTGCGTGTGCAATGACAATGAGTTGAATCTAACATCTAATAAAATAATCTACATCATTTGTAAAACTAATAAAACCCCAAAAACTTTATCTTAAATACTTATTTTGTTAAGTCTTACTTGGTTAAAATAAACAACTTTCTCAATAAATGACTTCTTTGCCATTGCTGGATGGGGTTTGTGGGTTTTTTTTCTAGTTCCCAGTAGAATTAAATAATTAACCCAGTTGTTGGTTAGTGTTATCAGGAGCACTGAGACTAGATAATTAGTTTGAGGCAGGATTTTCATTTGTTGTAGTTCAGATAAATAAAGATAATGTAAGGCTGATCCAGCATTTGTAATAATTTTCAATCTTTTTTAAGAGGGCTGTGATTGAGGTCGAAAACTCTGTTGTGAAGTGGGAGGTAAGGGTCCTGAGCTATTTAAAGATTTTGTAATTACAGGTTATACTAAAAGTTTCTTGTAAATAGGTATGTGGATCTCTAGATAATAATAATAAATAATTTGCATATAAAGGTTTTGTTGTGTGTATTCTTGTCTTGTATTTCTTTTATTTTTTCTGATATATTGGTGCAGCAAGTGGTTCAATAAAAAAATGGCAATTAAAGGTGAAGAGTCGGCATCATTGTCTGGTTCCCCTGTGCAGTGTCAGACTTTGTAATGTGACCCCATTTGTGGTTAATGTGGCCCTGGGGAAATATACAGTGTTTTTATCCAGTAGATGAACAGCTCTCAAAAACCAAATCTGTGTAGGGTACTGACTAGAAATGCTTTTTCTGTGTCTGAATTAGGGGCAAGACTTACTAAGCTTAATAATCTTCAAATATGCCTGCCCACCCTCTGCTGCTCCTGCTTGCTGGACTCTGGCAAATTGGTCTTTACATTTGCCCCACCCTCTTCTAGGGTAAGGCATTGTCCTTTAACAGACATAAATAGAGCAGGAAGCATCTTCAGGCATCACAGAGGACGGGGGGTGTTTACAGCGCTCTGAAAGCAACAATGATCACAGATTTCTTCTTTCTGCTCTTACTCATGGGTAAGCTGAGATAATTCTGTCTAATTTAACACAGCTGATAATTTCTGCTATTTTGGCATAAATAAATAAGTAAAAATACAATGTTTATGTAGCTTACTAAATCTAAATCATTTTAGATAATATCTGGAAACATACAATCAATTTTTAAAGGGGAAATGTCATGCAAAATCCATGTTTTTAGACCTTACATACATTTTTTTTTGCGTACTTTGAGTGTCTTGGAGTACAGAAAATTAAATTTTATTCTTCCCAGTGCTGCGTAGACATCTTTATATTCTTTTGGGGTCATATTTTTCAGTCTGTTTAGTTTTCTCTATTCCCTATTACGTTTTCTTGTCTATTATGTCACAGTATTTGCTGTGGAACTGCTAAACAAGGTCATTGACTTCCGGCTAACCAATTTCGTGAATCTGACATTTTTTTCGGGCAGCAATTTTGTAGTGCAAGTTCCGTTATGCCGAAGTTGCAAGTAGAGAAGTCAAAATGATCATTTGTTGGGTGTATTAACCCACACGATTCTTTGCATCGCCCTTCGGCATCAGAGCCTCTTTGTGCCTGTTTCTCTGCTGGTAGGTAATCGTATCACTGCTACCAGACTAAAAAAATAGCCGAACTGGGTAGAGTGGAATGCTCTGCAACCTGGAGGGGGCCAGGGCATGAAATGTCTTATTCACATTTAAAAAGACCGCACCAAAACAAGTTGCTCTAAGACACGCTTCAAAACAGGGGTAAACGAGGGGTCTGTGGAGCTTACTAGACAATAGGACCATGGGAGTTTGGTTGGCATTTGCAAGCCAAAGGTAAAGGCTGGTCTGAGTTCAGCAAGGAGGAGAATGCATAGGAAAGCTAATGTGGAGGGAAATTTAGAGAGTAGAGAGCTGAAACAAGAAGGGAAAGACATTGCAGGAGGTTTGGATGCTGGGGCTGGGTCAGCTAAGCAAAAGCTGAAGTAGAGAGCATGCTTTGGCAACAAGTAGGGCTGATCATATTGCTGTTTTAGTATTTCATGGGGTAAGAAAGAAAAGAAGAAGAAAGAAAGAGCTTTACTTGTCACATACATTTACATGCAGTGAAATTCAGTTTCTGCATTTAACCCATCACACATAGACAATGTAGTACACAGTACAATGTGGAGCAGGGTATCCTTGACCTATGGTGGGCTGCACCCAACTTTTTTCCATGAGTTGGGTGCAGCACAAAGATGAGACATGGGTCTGCCCTCCTGTACTGGTATGAGAATGTGAGAATTAGCACCTCCAAGTCTGCAGTGATGTGGATGCTGTACTGGTCCATTGAGTGTAAAAGTGATGCTGTTGATTTACTGGTTGATCTACACCCCCACCCTCACCTGTGGTCATTAGCTTTGGGTTGTGACCAAAAGGACAAGATAGATAAA
>VUQJ01015050.1:41233-55890 GCA_015108635.1 Andinoacara biseriatus | reverse complement strand
CAAGCCAGACACATGCGTATGTTCTATTTTTATATCTTTACATCTTATTTCCTGTTCAGCAAAGAAAACAAACACTGAACATTTCTAATGAAACTCCTTCTTAATATGCCAGAGAAAACCCAAGGGAGGAACAAACTCTTATGCTTGAGCTTCATATTTTTACTTTGATCTCGCAATATGCCATCCCAGGACTGAATCCAGACATAGAAAATTAACTGCATAATGGAGCTTGTGCTGTATCCTGTTTGCCAGCCGCATGCTCATTGGCCAGTTTGTGCACAGCCTCTGTTCCTGTCAGTCAACAGTCCTTGGATCATAGCACTCCCAAGCTCCTCCTCCTCCTCCTCTTCTTCTTCTTTCCCTGGCCTAAATCTAGTGGCTGAATGCCAAACCCTGGGCTGGACACCAACCTGCTATGATAATCACTATGATATTTCACAAGCAACAAGTCAGTTCAAACATAAAATCTGCAAAATTGCTTCTTTCATCCACCTTTTTTTTTTTAAACAACATTCTCAGACACACACATCACACTTATCTCATCCCCTGCAGACATTTTGCCAGGAGTCCCTGATGGCCTGCTAGCCTGATATAGCTGTGGTATGGGCTGGGGTGTGGGCCAGGGTCTGAAGGAATGGGAGTGTTTGTTTTCTGTCCATTCGATCTTCATGTGATCAAGATCATGTCGTGCACCATAATCTTGATCATGCACTTGCACAACCAGGAAGGAGTTAGAGATGTGGTGTGCACTGTTAATGCTAATAAGATCACAGTGTAGATGGGCTCTGTGTGTGTGCGTGTGTGTGTACTCAGTGTGATTGAAGGTGGGGCTTCCATGAGTTAAAAATGTAATCCGAGATGTTCCCTCACACTGCTGGGTGACTTATAAAAAGGGGGTGAGTCTGCAAATTTAATTTGAGCAGCACCAACAGGATTATTTGCGGAAAAGAGTCTTGCTGTGTCAGGCGAGGTCAGGCAGGAGATGTTTGTTTACAAGTGGTGAGGTGGTGAATGCTGTGAGGCGTTTTTACCGTGAATGTTGCATAATGCCTTCAAAATGCCAGGTGTAAAATAGAGTAAGGTATGACTGCACTTCCCTCTGTAAATTTGTTCCAAGTACACAGCTCCCTATTCTGTTCGGTCCAAATGCAGTTTTAATGCATTATATCTACAGAACGGAGGAAGGGCAAAAGATTAAAGTCAACTTGTACTACTGAGCTTGACCTTAATTTGAAAACATCTATTGAGTGAGCACAGTACCTAGTATCTAATACAAAATTCCTGCTATGAATCCAATGCTGATTCAACTCTATGATGATGATTCTTCTAGATAACATGTATGTAGGAAGTTCGGGTTGTGCTGATGGAAGATGATGTTGGGATCAATGATGATTGCGATGCGGTCGAGGCGATTTTTAGCTCATTTCCGCACTGATGCATTAAACTGACGTTATCATTATCATGCCAATCATAATAAAGTGAGCCTTCCTTTTATCTTGCTTCTCCATTTGTAACACATAATGTCTTGGGGTGTGTGTAGGCGTGCATACACAAGTTCATGCCCGGACGTCTGGACATTTTGACATGAATGTTTGTGCGTCGGCCGGCTACACTGATCAACATCATTAAAATGACAAAGTAGAAATATATTTCTGACAGCTGATTGTTTTTTTTCTTTTAAATCAGAGTGTAATGTGGCCATGCTCCTTGATCTCTTTATCCTTTTGTATGTGTGGAGGAGGAGCCATTTTACACATATAGAAACAGACTGGATGAGTTAGAACTACAACTCTTCAGCTGATATCTGTCCAATATGTTAACCAATTAAAGATGAATCACTAATGTTGTATGTCATTGTGTAAACATCTCTTCATGCTTGAAGTATGAAATACACTCCAGGTGTGCATCTTTTTCTCTCATAAGTGTTAATGATTTAAAAACTTTTGGGTCCTACATTGTGCATTATGGAGGGTGGGTAGTGCAACTCTAATGGGTGCACATTAACCTCCTCTGCCATCTTACCCCTATTGGTCACTGGCAATCACACAGTGGGGACATTTGTACCATGCATCCAATAACACAACACTAACCAGTTGTTTTTCCATGTTACACAAATAAAACATCCACTGTTGTTTTCTAAATGGCTTAAATTTATTATATTAGTGGCCACTTGTAGTGATGAATAGCGTATTAACGGTGCACCCTCCTCACTCATAGTTTCAGTTGTTACAGTCATAGACAATAATATAATACAACATTTTATCATCCAAAGGCAACAACTATAACTAACCCTCTGCAACAGGACAAATATTATGGGACACAGCAATTTTTGAAACAAACCTTTTCCAGACACTAATAACTGGGAATTTATAAAATTACACTGCAGAATGCTGGTCAGGTCACTAATCATTTGGGAAGGCCTCTTGTTGGCACAAGAGTAAAGGCAAATGGAGGATGAAGAAGAAGGGACCATAGATGCTCCAAAACAACTTTCTACCAAGACAGGAGTTGTGTCCACTGTTTGGAAGCTTTCCAGTTTTCAAAAAACAAAACAAAAACAAAGAGACTTGTTTGCTTTGTTTTGGTCCCACTTCTTCGGTGCTGGACTTTCACTGTGTACAGGGATCAGGCAGCAGCTCCTCACACAACAACAGGCAAATAGGTGAGGTAAAGGTAAAATGTTACTTAAGGCAAACAGGTGAATAATTTGTATAACAAAGTTTGGAAAAATAAGTGAAAACATTAATGTTAAAGAGCCGTATGTTGATTATATAGACCCCTCCTATGTCAAACCCAAATGTTTTCAGTTTACAGCAAAAATAAAGGGACTGGCCTCATTGTTCCAATACTTTTGGAGGGGAGGGGATGTAAAATCAGCAGCGGCATGCCAAATAATTTTTGCTAACAGAACCTAAAAGTAGATTATTTATTGTTTTGGTTATGCATTTTTATTTTGTTTTGTTTTATTTCTGTTTTATGATGACATTAAAGTGCTTTAGATTTTATATTCTACTAATAAGCCTGTGTCTGTCTATCCACCTTCACTCTGCAATTTAATGCAATAGCTAATGTGATTTTCTATGCAACATGTTACTGAAATACATTCCCATCAATACTGTTAAACTGGGCATATGAACTGGCCAGCTATAAATTTTACAGCATTGTCCACACCCAAATGGGTGTCCATTTTAGCCAGTAATTTATGTGCCAACTCTACACTATTCAGTTTATGATGTGAAAATTGGGTTCACTGGCATTATGTTACTTTGATGGTCTATGCTGTATGAAATAGTAATAAAACAGTGATTAGATCGTAGAGACTACACTGCCAGCATACATTTCAGTCGCCCACTACAGTTAAAGACAGCACTTAACACAATGTTCCCAATGCCCAAATCAGCTAAAGCTCAAGTAACGGAGGGCAAAAGTCAGCCGTGTTCATCAGTGAATTAGAAAAAGATTAGAAACAGCCATGGAAAAAAAAACAAGGAATCTGAGTGTAAGAGCAAAAGATTAAAAAACAAAACAAAACAAATAAAACAGCCTATTTCTAAATTCCACATTTGAATGGGAATAACTGAGTCACAATGATCTAGTTAAGCAATGAGAACTGTCAGAAGACTTAATACATTTACATTTTTGGATTTGCAAAAAGGAACTACAATCACCGGCTCAATTCATTTCATCTGTCATTTATGGGACTAGATATTAGGAAACACATAAATGCAACAATAATATTCTGCAAAACCATGCAGCAAGAAACTGAGTGTCTAAAACGTTTCTTTCTACAGGCAAAGCTGTGGAACTCTTTTAGATACCCAACAAAACCCACCACATTTCACCCTGAAAATGTTAACTTCAGGTTGACTACTATGGTAAACGCGTCCAATAGCCTCCAGTTATGTCTGAGAGATTTCAGCACAACATGCAGCAAGTTATTTTAAGATGCAAGGTGAGTCCAGAAGAGTTACTGAGGTTAAGGTCTGGCCAAAAGTGCTCTCAACACATTCCAGAGGGCCAGAATTGTTTTGGCATCACTGCAGCTACAACCCCTCACAGAGGCTTTGTCCTAACACAAACAAATACTTATGCAGCTGCATCACTACAGATTGATCTTGCAAGAGAAGATTATCCTGCCATATATGGAGCTCAATACAGTATCAAGGCAGTTAAAATTAGAGCTCATGTAACACTTATTTTAAATTTACACTACTTGGAGCTATTCTACAAAATTGAACATAGAGGGGGAAAAAAAGCAAAACAAAACAAAACAAAAAAAAAAAAACTACAGACACGGAGACACAGAGAGAGACAGACAGCATTTTTCCCCTTTCCCTGGACAGGCTTTGTCAGGGGGCTTTCTGTTTCCCTGTTCGGTAACACTGGTCCAGTGTAAAAGTCAGACTATCTGTCAGAGCAAATCCCCTAAAGCAGTCACTAGGCCAGACTGGTGCCAGCACTCTGCTAGATCAAAAGCCAACGCTGAGAAACACTGGTGATGCAGGGGATATTTTTCACCTGCTCCAGATATACATGACGACAGTGTCAGAAATGTGTGCATGTGTAAGTGTACAGTGCACACAAGTAGAGTGGCCTCGAGTGCATCTGGATGTTCCATTGTTTAGCATGTCAGGTTTGAATTTAATGTACTTGCAATTCAGTTTTTTGCTTTAACCTTCATGCATTATAGGTAGGTGAAAGAAACCGTTTCATGCAAGTACAGCACTCATGTACTCAGATTCTGATCTGATTATGTTTGTGGTAACATTACTTAATAATTTTATGCTGAACAATCTTGTATCTTATAGATCACATTCAAGCAAAACAAATGCTAGATTGTACTTTAAATTTATTGACTTAATAACTAGCTAAGCAAGACAAAAAGACACATTCAAGGAACTCTGGAGGAGTGAAGAAAAAAAATCATTATCCTATAGTCTCTGTTTCCAATGAAAAGTGTCCTAATTGTTATCTTCGAGCAAGCGAATATGGAAATGAGTTTTTCTTAACCTCCCAGCCCTAATCTTCAGTGTCTGTTAAGTTTAACCTGTGGTTCAGTGGGCAAATAAGAGGAAAGATTGGACATAAAGAGAACTGGAGGGAGAATAGATTTACATTTCTGAATTTAATCGTCACACAAAGAACTTGAATTGAATTGTGAGATTGCCAAAGCCAGCACTATAATTCATCTCAGATTTAATCACCAGAAATGCAGAACTGTGGGACCGAGCCTGGAGGCATTCTGCTTCTAAATGAAATTGGAAACCAAATTCACCCTGAGTTTTTTATCTCTCACTATATATTGTTAGCTTTTATTTGGCCATCTTCCGTAGCAGCCTCAGGCAATAATTTGTGTTCTCATAGTGAGGGGCTAAGACAGCAAAGTGTAAAAAAAGAATACTTTGTTGAGCTTCCTGATATGTGTTTTTTTTAGCATTTTATTTTAATTGCTTTTTCAAATTAAAAAGAAAAGGGCTTGTGACCTCACATTTCTTGAAAATACAGCCCACTATATACAGTATATAAAACAGACATAAAAATGGCCAAAAATACCAAGAAATTGTTGCTGGTAATTATTCTTCTTCCAAGTGTAAATGGGATTGGAATGAAGCTTTAGGATGGCCTCCCATCCAGGAGAGAACCTCGACTTGTTTGAGACACAGGTACACCATCAGTGCATTTAAAATCTAAATTGGTATAGCTTTCAACTTCCACACTACTGAATTATCATCCCATAGACTTTCCACTAACCATTAAAAGCAATAGTTAATATAATCTTTGACATGACCCACATTAATCAGCTATTAAGTAGACATTAATGAGGCTCTGCATTGGTTTTTACAGGCAGTCAATCCGGTGAAAGGTCTGGAAGACGTCAATAATAAAAAGGGGCCTTACGTCACCACTAGCCTTGGGTTTATGGACCCCACAGGACAAAGATGATGATGATAGGAGTAGTCTATCCTACACTCACTAGCGAGTTCAAAAGGAGAACATCTGACACCACTAAATCACTGAGTCGAGCAGCTTTAGCCCATGAAGCCAGTTTGGGATGTGCTAAAAAGCTGAACTTTGGCTGCCCTGTGAAGAGCAGACACTTCTAAACCACACACTTCAGTGAAAGGACAAAGTTTGACATGGGGTGAGCAGAAGCAATGTGTTTCAGGCCAATGCTATAAAGGTCATAACTTATGCATTAGGAAAATCTACAGTATTTTTTTTTTTTTTTTGGACTGCACCTGCTCACCTTACTTGTCCAATAGAGGAATTAAACTATGCAGATAATGAGCATCTTTACTACAAGCCAACATTGATGTTGGTGAAATCAGTTTCATATGCACCACTGCTTAATAATAACAGCTCAGCTGATAGCTCGTTAGACTTACATTTTCAAGGTCAGCACTGAGCGGGCAGCTTATCAACAAAGCCATAGCCTTGAGTTTCTCACATAATCACAAAGGTTTACAAAGTCAACATTCTCCTAAAGGTTAAATAAAACATTTTATCAGTGAATGAATGGAATCTCAAAATAGAAAACAAAGCCACAGCAGTAAAGATTAGCAACAATAAAATGTGCAACTTATCATCTGAATAATCAATCCTGGAGCAAATTTACTGGGTATCTGGATTCAGGCCTAATACTGAAACAAATCTTTGTCAAGCTTATTAGAGGTTCTCTCCCAGTTCTTTAATGCATGTTTGAGCAGATAAATAACATGTATGGGGACACCAATAGTCACACAGGCATGTGGCATTGAGGCATGAAAAGGTCATATACCCAGGCCCTATGCCTGATATGAGATCCACATGCTGCTGTTATCCATCATCTTCCAAACAGTGACTCAAAACTGATGAGATTTGAGTGATGCGGACCAGTTTGCATCACAAGGAACAAGTGCAACATCAGGGTGGAATAAATGAAAAATGTCAGCTGTTTTTTCAGCTTCTGATATTGCATTCCTAAATAAATGAAATGTGTGTTATTTTATGAAGGATTAGACCAATTCACAAAAAAAAAACTCTGGGCAGTCAAAACAATAAAAATACCAATAGTCAACTGGACTCTTTGTTGTGGAACTGAAATGTTTTGCCATTCATCTGACTCCAGTAGATTACTTTTAACTTCCTCTGACATTTTCCCACCTGGATGACTCAGATGACATTCCACTGACTTTTGGTGAGTGCACTGCTATTGCCTGATAGCTGCAAAATGTACTCAGCATAAGCCACAACCTGGAGCTGCCAGCACAAATTATATCAAGACCAGAGTTCCCAAACAAAACCCAACTGGGCTCCAGCTCTGCCTTGATCACAGACAGAGTTGAAGATTTCAGAGATGACTTCCAGCCCACACTGCACTTTATCATGCTCCAATGACCTTCTAAAACCTGGAGTGTTTTTGTTAAAGTCACAGCAACATGGCCAAAAGCCTCACACTGGGAAAAGGTGAGCAGTGTTTATCACAGGGACTGTGACATTGTGACATTTAGGGGGGGAAAAAAACAAAACAAAGAGAGATTGTGAATTTGAAGTCCTCCATAATGGAAATGTTCTGCAAGGATGAAATGCTGAACAATTTTGCTACTTATACCTGAAAAATGCATTTTCATACAACTATGAGATTAAAGTCTTGGCAGCAAAATTTCAGTTAATTTGATCCTGGCAGCAACATGCACTTCCTACTGGTTTTCATGATTATGTACACAACAAACACTACACATCCCAGGTCACAGGAAGCAAGACTGCTACATGGCTCTATTATTCTCCCGCTGGCAAGCTAACTTCACTGCAGCTGCCTGTAGTGTTTGTTGGAATAACAAAGTTAGGAGGATGGAGACAGGAAGTTAGATGAACTTTTATACTTACAGTAATGATGTTTGTTTTTCTTCAGAAATTAGCTAAACTACAGGCATTGTGTATAAACCACTGTGAAATCTTGTCAATATGAAAGCCTGAGAACAACGTTCTGTAACTGATGGGTTTTGGGAGCATACATGTTACCTTATCATGAATCTTCTCTTCTTAAAACAGTTAAGTACAGCTGGGGCTTTATTCATTGGTGGGGGTCTCCTGATCCATTTTGTGAGTATACGAGGGTCAGCTTTGATCACAGAGGCATTTGTGTGGGGGCATCCACGTGCCAGCCATGTGACTATAAAGTCTGCAGAGTCTACAATGTACATGTGGGTCTTGTAAGCAGACTAGGAAATAGCACTAAAATAACTCCGCTGCAGCGTGCCTGTCTACAAACAAGTATAATCCCACCTTAAACAAAATTTATTTATCTGAATTAAAAGTGCTCAATTCCAAGTAAAACTCCAGTTTTGAGTTTTGAATTGCATCAAAGTATATTTAAGCAATTGTCCTTAGAGTAACTTATAAAAAGATATTCAGTGCAGAGAAATAGCCCAATCACTGACATACTATAATAGTACATCATTATTACTGATGCATGAGTGCATCTTTCACCATTGTAGCTACTGGACCTCATCAGCCCAAAGTGACTGTAGTGGAGTTGAAGTATAAAGTGGCTTGAAAAGAATATACTAAAGTGAACCAAAAGCACCTCAAACACCTGCTTGATTAAAGGTCTACTGAACATCAGGAATGCATAAATGAACCTGATACGGCACTGATTTCCACAAGTCTGGAAACTATGATTGATCACTGAAGTCAGATCCGTCAGTCAGTAACGGCAAAAACTATAAACTTCCATATGAAGTTAAATCTAGGGTAAAAACTGCAGTAATAAGATCTGAATCTGGTACCACTGCTACTTTTATACAACAGGAAACCTTTGAGCGGTCGTATGTGCGTACATCTCTAAACCTCCAGGTCACACCTGTTACCTCGCTGAAGCTTTGCCTCAAGGCTAGCTCAAGGGTGAAGGGTCTTTGTTCTGTTTTAGAGTCCAGACGTACTCTATGTATTCTCTCATCTGAGAAACCTTTTATTTATGAAGCTGAATTTTCTGCAAAGCAAACACTTTTATGACAATACTAATTACACTGAACAAAAACAAACACAAACATGGGCTATAATGAAATGACGGGCTAAAAGTGTGAGAGGAAAACTACCAAAAGCAGTTAAAATCCCTTCAATTCATGAAAGATTTTCTTTTTTGGGAATTAAAACAAAGATGATGCATACTGCAATGCCCTAGTGTAGACTAAAGTATGCAGATCCACAAACTGTAATTCAACACAATCCAAACAGCAAAACTAAAAGATCAAGTTGCTAGAAAATCTTGAGACTGAGCTCAATTGGGTCCCACCCACACCTGAAGGGGGGGGGGGCAATTCACAGCTCTCCAATGACTCTGTATTACATAAATTTGCCTCTTTGTCAATTCTATATGATAAATGCCAAAAGACTGCAGCTGAGTGGGCTGCACTCACAAAATTGTAAAGAACCTTAACGAGGACACAAGGAAAAAGAAATCAGGAATCAGCGGGAAGAAAAAGAAAGCCATGGGATTGTGGCATTCATTTGTGCAGCAAGTTTTTTTGTTACTGCTAAGTCAGATATCTAAATTTCAGTTTTACGTAACTACATTTCTGTAAAGCGCATTAAAGCAATTTGACAGAATGCAAATTGTATGACTGTATGTAGTTTGCAAAGACTACGCTACCTAGACACAGGATACTAAAATAATCCTTTCACATAGTGAAATTTAGGTTTTTAGGTGAAATAAAAGGCAAATTTAGTGTACACAACTACCTAAAGAGTTCACCACTGTTGGCATTTCTTCTGACAGCTGCACACTGCGCTGACATCAACCTTGTTGCAGTGTCACTTTGAACACCTGAGTCACATGTAAACTTGGTTTCTACCATATATGCAGACTTGAAGCAAATAGAACAGCAGTGACTCTGAAACCCTTTGAGGCCCAAGTCTTTTCTGCACAGAAAAAAAAAACAGATCAATAAAATCACTAGAGAATCCAATATATACCCATTACAGTGCTAATTCATTAATCACATTATGGTTACTAATCAAAGATTTACATCATTACTTGCATTATTACTTCCCTTATCTGCACATTAGCGGGATAGAAAGGACTGGATATATATGACACTGGCATCAATAAAATCTTATCAATATGCCAACATAATCACAAGACTCTAATTGATTGATTGAACATATTTTACTTCAATGTGTTTAATGCTGCTATGTACCATAACAATGGTGTTTAAATCACAAAGCTCTAGCTCATTAACTTATTGGAAAATTATGTTTGTACATTATCATTTTACAGGCACCTCAGGTAAGAGAGTTCCCATGTTCTAGCTGCAAATTTGCCGGGTAGGATTTGTTTTAATGGGGAAAAATAAAATAAAAAAATCTAACATCATCATCCACTTCAAAAACACCTATTTGACAAACAAATAGTAATGATGCCCACTTCAGGTAAAGCTCCGGGTCACTGAGCTAGCCAACACACAAAGACAACTTTCGTCCCAGTTCAGAATACAAAATAGATTTTGAGGCATGCCATTCCCTGACATGCCTCCAGGCCAGAGCATCATCCAAGGCATTTAAAAAAGAGCCCACTGCAATGGAAAAGTTCATTTAGATCAAATTTATATCACTTTTACTGTGGTAGGATAGATCAGTACCACACCTGACCACCTATGATAGGCAAACAGAAAGGCGATATGCAAATTAAATGCTTTTAGATGTTGCTCTGATCATTTCAGCATATATTCTACTGCCAGACCATCAGTCAAATGGGAATCTGCAGCTCTGTCACACTGAAAGAAACACTATCTTCTTGTTGCTCACCACAAAGAATGTCAGGTATGTCCGCAACTCAGAGATGTAGGAAAACAATCCAACCAAATTTTGTCCACACACTTCTGGGGACAAACACCCACAGAGCACTTATCAGAAGGCAAATCTGAAAATCGGCAGCCCTGCGTCCCTCGTCTGCCTTAAATGGGTGAAGCAACAATCCCAGATGCTCAACTTTGTTGACACTGTAATCAAAACAAGACAAAGAAGCAAGTAAAAACAAGGAGCGACAACTTCAATCCCATGTGAACGCACAAAGCAGAGCTCGTTTATCAAGAGCTCGGAATCTGTTTCTGTCGACTTTCACAGGCAGTAACTGAAACAGAAAACTGTTTTACTTGTACAAACACAGAGTTAAAAAACAAAAAAATCATCCTGCGACAGACTTCTTTATAAAGTTTTCCACCCTATTGATTCATGACTAATGACAGGTACACATAGTCAAAATTTAAAATCCATGCATAATCCACACAAAATCCATGATGATCTTCAAAAACAAGAGGATAGAGTATTAAGAACGCACCTGACCGGTGCAGGTGGAAGAAAAAAAAAAAGATTATCACTTAAAAAAAATGGTGCTCAATCTGTTTTTAGGTTGCCCTTTAAAAAAAACAAAGTTAACACAACACTTGTAATGCATTCTGTATAATATTTAATGCTGCAGGCTATATTGTCAGCCTTGTGATTTACAAGGGATGAGAGGGGTTACATTCAAGAAATAGGGTTTAGATGCATTTAAAAAAACTATCTATTTTATGCAACACACTCGCAAGCAGGTCCCACTGTGAAGTTTGGTCTAAATGACTAGTCAAGTGGATAATACAGGGGATCAGGTTATCTTTCTTTGGTAAGAAGAGTCTCAGTGTTAGAAATCGATTGCCTCTTTGATGGGAAAGAATGACACAAACTAGTGATCACCTACACCTGTTTATGGGCGTGGAATGTGGGACTAGCTATCACTGGCTTACTCCAAACACACACGAGAGGACCATTAAATGTATCTATTTTTATGCATTAAAAAAATAGTATAATCTTTAGGGGACTAAAACTTGATACTTTTTTTTTTTTTTGCGCATGTAAACGTGTGTTCTGCCGGCAGGAGCGCAACAATGCTGAGAACATAGAAACATCCTCTTCCCACTGTTTATCATCATCATTCAGGGTGGTGACTTCTCTCTCAAATGAAACCAGTCTCTCACTCAAATTGAACGACGACCCCCCCCCCGGTGGTCCCTGGACCCCTGTTTGGTCAGCAGTTAAGTTAAGCGCTGCCTGTCCCTTTTTGTAAACACAGGCAAAAGCTGTGTTTGGGAACGGGTTTGTTTCCACACCTGGTGTACGCTAAACTGACCTCAGAGCAAAGCCACACGCACAAGTAGCATCGTTGTTTTTTTTTTGCTCCCTTTTTGAACAAATTGATCCGTAGCCCTCTACTTGAGCCTTCACTCACTCAAGTTATGACAGCAGCAGCGGCGGCTATGTTGCAGCGTTACAAAGTCAGCACGCAGTCGCTGATTAGCTCTTAGTTCGGTGGAGCCGAGCGCAGCTAGCAAACTTCTCCGCTGGCTTGTCTTCACATCTCTGGACTGCACAAATCTGACATTACAACACTGGACCGCTAGCTTTTTCTCAAAGACTCGGCATACTTACTTGACAATATGTAACTTGGCAGCCGAAGAGAAACTGGCGAGACTTGTGGCTGAGACACTTTCAATTTTGGGGGAAAAATGAACCCATAGCTAACTTTTCCATACCTTTTTGAACGGCGAATACCTCGTCGTCGGTACTACCGCTCTTTAGGAGCCGTAAACAACGCTTCTGACAACGTCGCCCTCGCCAGGAATAACGAAAAATCCGAGCGTGTGTGTCGCTCAACTCTTGCCAGTGCCCGTGATTTTTCGCACACCGCTCCTCTCTGCGTGGCTCCAGCAACAGCCGCTGCAGTTTTTTCCACCAGCCTGCCGCGGGAGCGAGCGCCCCGGGATACTGGGCTGGCCAGAGAAGCGCGTGAGCGCGCAGCATACAAGAGACGCCAAACTGACTGAAAAGTGGCGCAAAGAGAGAAGCGCTTGCAATGCTGTGCACTGTAATAAAGTAATACACACTTACACATGGATAGCGTTTAATGAACACTGTTACAAATTATGTGTTTAATTTGCCCTTGCATGTTTCCATTTTGTGTGAAACTAAAGCTAAATAGAAATATACAAACCAGTAAATTGTACTTTACATAGATATTTTCCTCTAATACTTATACACTGTGAAATTACAACATCTCGGGTACATACATTTAAAATAAAGCTGATATAAATACTGGCTGATTTAACTATTTATAAACAGAAAGTTATTTTCAAGCAATTTTCGTGCAATAAAACCACTGATGTACACTGCAAGTCTGCTCTAATGCATTATTTGCAGTGTTGTTGTGACATTTGAATAGCACCATGTCCTTTCTGTTAATGGCAACACAGTCATAATCTGTGATGGTAAATTATGATGCTACACTTCATACTTCATAATCAAAAACTAATTATTCAAAACTTCATCTGTCTTGGAAAGACAGATTATAAAAAAAGATGGGCACAAAGCCACACTTAATGTGTGTGTGTGTGTGTGTGTGTGCAATGATTATTGAAAAGCGTTGAGTGCAGTTGTTGAGCCTTTCGTTGACGCCATGCTTCTCTAATAGTGACCGATGGAAAAAAGAAATCCCCTCCTCCTGCTGCCTTCAGGCCCCCACAGCCACCTGAGAGTTAAAAGTTAAATCCATATGAAAACGCAGATTCATAATTGATTTGTAATTGCGTCTTGGATTTTTATTCTAACAGGTTGCCCATACGGCAACCAAATTTGTTTGTGTTTTGTAAGCACTCACCTTTGGTGTGATAAATTACAGTGTTTTGGTGTGTGTATATAACAGAATGGAAATAGCAGGTTTTGACAGGGATAACGTTTGTGGTTCTAGTTTTATCATGGAGGAAAAACTGTCATGTAAAATAACCCATAAACAAAATCTTGGGTGGCAGGAACATTGGTTTAGTTGGACAGATGACATTCTTAACTTGAGAACTTGGGAATATGAGGAGAACCTGAAGGCAACACACTTTGAGAAGAGGGCGAGGAGGAGGAACTGAGCCAGAGATTGACATGTGGGAATGACTCAAGTTTTTTTTTGTTTTGTTTTGTTTTTTAATTTCTTCTTCTTGTCTTCACATTCCAGGCATTGTTTCCTCCTCCTTACTGCCCAGGTCCTGGGCACCGAGGCCACGGACTTTCCAGGGGTGTGGGAGTATGAATAGATGATGGATAAAAGGAAGAGGAAGGATGACTCTGATTTTCCTCTTTTGGCATGTGCAGAGCAACTCTCTCCTTCTCCAGCTGAATAAATAAGATGGAGTGGTATTGTTTTATACTTTGTTGCCCTGGGGCTTCTCTGTGTGTGCCACGCTTGTCTGAACAACCTGTAAAACATAAGCCTGTAAAGTTATAAAAACATTTTTGATATCAGAATCAGAATACTTTATTGATCCCAGAGGGAAATTCCCGTTGTTACAGCAGCATCAGTTTATAGAAAGAATAAAGAATAAAACACTAATAATTTAAATAAATTAAAACTAAAACACCCAGAAATATAAAACAAACAGATCAATTTGAAATATATACATTGTACACATTTATACATATATACACATGATGATAATAATATAATCTATGACAGTGGCTGATTATGATATGAATCTGGACACACTGTTTATGTACGCCTAGTCAAATTACACTGGTGAATCATGTGTCACCTATTATATATCACAGTCATATGCACCTCAAAAATGTCTTAATGCAAGAAAACCCCTCACACTGTAGGC
>VUQJ01015050.1:29298-39762 GCA_015108635.1 Andinoacara biseriatus | reverse complement strand
TTAAGCTTATTATACAAATGAGCTTTCTGATCTACTGCGCACACCAGGCCATGCACATGAAAGGTGAAAGGTGATCCCAGACGCAAAAAGGCAAACAACTATAATAAGATATAAGGTCTCGCTGGTAAACAGAGCTCCACAAGACAGAGTTTATGCCCCATAGTATTTTGCACTGTGAATCGATCATGTGGGTCGACACTGAAGGGTTCCAACAGCAAGCACGAATCTAAGCTGTGAGCCAACGGGGTTGCAGCCAGAGCCAATGAGGTGGGTATGTGGATGTTTCCCGAGTGATTCCTTTTGGAGGTTTTCCAAGTGGCAGAAGACTGAGAAGACCACAGATATAACGGAGTGAATATAAAGGAGGACCATGAAAACACTGATGTAAAAGGGATGAAGAGGACGCCACTAACTTTGTATCCGCCACCAGCAGCAGGTCAAACTTTTCACCTGACAATTGAGGAATCTCAGCCTCAACACAAATGGTATCATATTTTGTAAACACTACCAGAAAATGTGTCTAAGGTGACCCTGACTTCTCCTCTAGCATTTGTGGTAACTTTGGGAACAGGTTGACTTGACATACGTCAAGTTTTTTCCATTTATTAAGTCTGTAACCAAACATCTGCAGAAGTGGTGGCGTATCTCCTGCTATACTTCGCTGGCAGTTTGTTAATGGGAAACTGAAACCTGCTAAGCATCAGTGCCTTAACACTGTCACTGTGAACATGATGCATCATTGTGAACACACAAACTCTACAGAGATATGGACATTCTAGGTTGTAAAATGTCAAACTTTAATAATTGCCAGAGTCCTCGTCACACTGCTGGACAGCGCACAGGTAAGATTGGCTGTAACGGCTACGTCAACACAGACAATCTGCATCACAGCAGCCAGCAGTCGTGCATTACTAATTCACTGTATGAATTGACATATCTTCTCTGGGAGCAGAACATCTGTTTGGAAAAAATGTTGGCTATACTGCTGTGACACATTATGGAGAGGAAGTGTCAGCTGGCAAGGAAACGGGCATCAGTGAAAGGAAACAGGAAGGGCTCACAATGTAAAGTCAAAAACCAGTACAGTACTATCTTAACAACTTTAGACTTCACTTTCAGGCTAAATGGCCAGTTCAAGAGAAGAGAACAGAAAAAATTGTGTTTAATTTCCAAACAGATCATAATATAGAAGCGTTTTACTAAAACTGATTTATGGCACAGCCTTCTCCTGCAGCTTAATACGATTATGAGAGGGCAAATTCACAAACACGACACAGCTGTGAGCCATTGTCTATGAATGTGCTGCAGATTGCAATGTAATTGTATCTCTCTCTCCAAATTACAGCAGGGCTGCTCAGTTCACTTAAGTAACCCAAATCTTTTTGACTTCAGATATCAGCTTCTTAGTTTTACATATGCAGCACACGTACTAAAAACTAGGCTTTTAGACATTTTAAAAATCTGCAAAAAGTTTAAAAAAAATGCCAAGTAATAAAACCAGCTGCTTATTTTAGACGGATCAAAGAGCAATTGTCTTCACAGCTGACAGTGTTACGCAGTGGGTTTAAAAAAAACATTCAGAATTCTTTTTGCACCTTTCCTGAGCTGCTGAATTCATTTCAAATTGACAGTTTCCATTTGCCCACTAATCAGAACTCAAGAGCAAAATGACAAAATAAAAGTGTTTTTAGAAATTCTGCACTTATAATTGAAAACTGAGAATAAAAGTATTCAAACCCTTTGCTGTGCCACTCCAAACTGTGATCAGAAGCATCCGGCTTCCCTAATTATCCTGGAGTTGTGTCTAGAACTTGATTACTGTGCAACTGTGGCAAATGAATGGATTGAATATAATTTAATAAAAGGCACAGAGAATTCCCAGAAGCACTGGGGCCTCAATAATTATCTGGTCTGAGACAAAACCCAACTGTGCTGAACTGCAACCACTGGAAAACATCAGGTACTGCTCTTCACCTGGATAATAAATTTCCCAACAGTGAAGCATGGTGGTGGTAGCATCATGCTAAAATGGCATTTCCCTGCAGAAGCCTGTTGGAACTTTGATGAATGCAATGACTCAATACATACAAACAAGGAAATGCTGGAGTGGCTTCAGGATGGGGTTCAGACTTTATAAGTGGTCCGGCCCAAGCCCGCGCTTAAACAGCATAGAACGACTGCGGCGATATCTCAAGATAGGAATTCAATTCACAGATATTCCACATCCACTCTGACGTGCAAGACCTGCCAGTAAGAATTTAAACTGCCCAAAACCTTGTATGCATAGCTTTAAGACCCTTCAATTTAGATACCCAAGAAAATTTAAGCTGTCATTTCTGCCAAAGGAGCCTAAATGCTATACAGTATATTGCATTTGAAAAATAGGAGAAAGATTTTGGTGAAATTTGTTTTTAATCTTTATGAGGTTTGCATCTGGATTAATAAATTTCTTTGGTTCTTCTCTTAAATATTTCTGAAAAACTTTCACTCTTGATTATGGCTTATTAAGAGCAGACTGCTCTATTTCAAAATAATGTTTGCAAAAAAAAATAAAGGGAATAGAGCTGAATATTTTCTGAATCCGCTGTAAAAACTACACTAATGTTAAAAGACACTTCAAAAGCATGAAGCTAGAAATCTAGGGCAACAGTACCTTGTGTATTCAGTGCTGATTTCCAAGCAAACAAACGGTATTCCACAGCATATCACGAACCTCTCCAAACACACTGAAGGCTCACATGATGTAAATACATTTATTGAAAACACAAACACTTTTCACACAAGGAAAAAAAGGGAATGGCACATTGTTTCCCCGCAACAGAGCATGAAAGAAAGACGGTCTGTTCAACAATATTTCTTGGGTATAAATCCACTGACAATACATCTGATAATGATTTAGATATTGTCACAGAAGTATTTGCTATAAATGGACAGTAAAGACCAAACAGGAGCAACAACAACAGAAAAGTGTAAATTTTTCTCCGATTATTTTATAAAAACAATTCATGGCTATATTAATAGTGTGTGAACAAAGTTAAAAAAAGAAAAGAAAAAAAAAAAACATGTAAAAAATAATAAATAAATATGAACCGCTACATTACCCTCACTTGTATCACCTTAGCAGAGTAATAAAAGTTGTTTTAAGCTCAGCTGGTCTGACAGATCAACAAGAAGACTGGACGTAAAGGAGAAAGGCATCGACCAGGATCGAGCATCTGTTTAATGTCGCTGTGAGTCAATCCATTGCATCAGCTGAACTCCAGCCCGATTATCTAAACCAAACAACAGTAAAAGACACGCTTAAAATTCTTTACAGATGAAACATGAAAAACATCCAACTATGCTGAAATAGTCAGCGGACAAAAATGGCCTATAAATAAACTATGAGAAAGTTCAGTCAAATTAATTTATCTTTAAAACTTTGTAATGTTTGTTAGACTAAGAAGGAAATTATATTTTTATTGATTATACTTTATTGGCCTTTAATAAAAATATATACAATTTAGTCCGTCTAAAATGGCATGAATCCATCAAGGTCAATCTATCCCAGTAAAGCACCTTTTACCTGTCCAAACGGTTGACCACTTCTCTCACAGTGCTGATGAGATTCTCGTGTTCTTGAGGGTTACTGACGATGACGCTGTGGAGCTTCTTCATGTAGGAGTCGATGGTTTCCAGAGTGGGCGTCTCGCCGCTGCCTGTAGGCCAACAACAGTGTTTGTGTGTCAAATGTATTAAACACAGAACAGCACATTAATTACCAAATATGGCTCTCAAATGAGTTCTTTTTGCCATACTTGGATACTGTTGTCTACATTTTTAAAAGAAATGCCAAAAATGTTTCCAAATGCATTCCTGTGGTACCAGACGAGGTACACACTAAACCATAGATTTGTGTATTATTGCACCCCCAATCACAACTACAACCAATGAGAGGTGCAAAATAAAATGGTAAAATCTACAAATATGAACGGTATAAAATTGAGCAGCAAGTTCTCCTTCTACTTAAACCACATCAACTAAGCCAACTAAACTAAATGCAAATTCACAAAAAATACAACTAAAAGAAAACATAGAAGTCAAACATACCTATTTATTTCACCTTCATCAAAAACAGAAATAGAGAGCTTCCCAGAGGCCAGAGCTAAGAGGGTTTTGCAATGATCTTTCATTGTGAAGCTCTTACGAAATAATTCCAGGAGTGTTATGAGTATTTCTGCTGTTTGCAGATTCAGTGTCTCTGCTGTAAGAAAGATGTTCAAACAGGTGTGGAAGAAAATTGCCAGAGAAATGTGATGGGTGTGAACTCAGCACAGGTTCCTAATGTGGATAAATCAAGTGTAAACTAAGTGGGAGCAAATTCCATTTAAGCAATAAATGAAATTAAAATAAAGAATTCCCAGATTCCCAGGCTGCCTTACAAAGCTAGTCCGTAAACAAAAGCAAGTTGGATGTGTTTAAATGTGTGGATTAAAGGCGGAAGGCGCTGGAGCTCAAAGCATAATGTCGAGTGTACGCCTGTGTGTATATGCACGGTTCACCATCTTAAACCATGACTCTGGAACTAATCGCGTACTTTACTGGTTTTTTTGTGAATCAATTACCGTCAGTGGATCTCACGTCAATACCAGTTTATGATGTGCATTCATCAGTATCAGCACACTAAGCCCAAAAGCATGAGTGCACAGTTTTAAAAATAAAAGCAAAACAATCCAATTTCTTTCTTCTTTTTCATACAAAGAACATTGAATGACAAAAAGTAATTTCACTTGTATCCCAAAAAGACATCATTAGTTCTGGGAAAAACATTCCCAGAACTAATGTTCCCAGTCTGTAGGGTCTTAACGGATGAGAAAAAAAAAAACTTTTTAATTGGCAAATATATGACAAACTCAGGAAGCTGCAGGAATGTCCAATAAGCCACACGTAATAAGTCATTTATTGAATTTCAATTTGATGCTATTTTTATTGATTAGTCCACTGATCCACTGTGAATTTCTGCTGCACAGAATAAAGGCGTACTGCTGGTTCTGACCTGGCAGAGGTACGGTGGAGAAGCTAGAGGCGAGTGCCTGCCGCAGGGTCTCCAGGTGTTGGTGAAGGAGCCCGTTGCGTCCCCTCTCCTGCATGACATCCCCTTCCAGCCTTTCGACGGCGCCGCGCATACTCTCCACGTGCTTCTGCAAGGCTGCATTACGCTCCTCGTACTCCATGTTTGTCTTGCGAAGCTGCCGCAACTCGGCTTCACGTGCTGTTGAGGTAAATGTATGCAGAGAAAGCGCCACAGTGGCAGATCAAAGGGGAGCTCTGGGGAGATAACGCAGCTACAAATAAATCTTTTATTTAGTCTGAGAGTTAAAGGCATCAGTGAGTTCAGCGGTGAGAGGATCTATTCTAGGATAGCGGCCTTAAAGTATGGTGTTCTTGAAGTAGCAGAATGTGTTTAGAAACACAGATAAATGGACAGAGTCATTCTCAAGAAGACAGCAGGTTGAGATCAAGCCCTTTACCTTTGCTGTGGTTAAGAAACTCCTCTGTGAAGATTGGTATGTCAAACACAGTTCTGTCCTTTCCCTCTGTGTCCTTCTGTTTATAACCAGAGACAGTAAGACAGGAGATGAGCTCAACAGTGAAAACATTTGGCTCTGCAGACTGACAGCGAGTGGTGGTCATTTATCTAGCTAGGCTGTGTGTGGGTAGGTAATTAATTTTATACCTGGCCACAGGGGAAATACAGTGATACAGTATAAGAAACGAGGAGGTAGAAGTAATTCCATCAGTGGCGCTTCTACGCTATCAAAAGCTCTGAAATGGTTTGCAATGAATTTGCAACAGAATACATTTTGAAAAAGCAGCACAGACACAGCGCAGGCTTAATTCCCTCCTCTGAAAGAATGCATCATCTTTCCTCACATCTTAACATAATGACATTAATGCTGAATCCTTATTAAATCCAAACGCTGGTATTCCCACAGGAATGGTGATTCCAGTTAAGTCACCTTGGCTATAACTCTGCAGAGGATGCTGAAAACCTTACAAAGGAAGCCTCTTAAATGCATGCAGAACTTAATAAAAATGAATCGCACAGTTAGAACAAGCCAAACGCTTGGATCAAAAACACAGCACCAAAGGGCGATTAACCCGCCTTTAGTCACGCAACAATAAGCACTTAACGTGTTGAGTAAGATGAAGGCAAACACAACAGAATAAGTTTCCTGGGTGACAAAACCAGGAAAACACACACAAGATTAAGAAACTTCTCGACTAATGATTAATTTACGCAAGTACATTTTAATCGTTTCATTTGATGCTATTAAAGCTTCCTCATAAATACTAATAAGGAGACTATCATGAAAATTTACATTAGCACCAATACGGAAAGACTAAAGAAAATGCGATTTACAAAATGTCACCTTTTCTTTGTTTTTCTGCAACATGCTTCATTTATTCTACTGAACATCTGGAATTTCTTTTCGGACAGTTTGTGTTTTCTTTACTACAACTAAAATGCTGTCCGTATACACAGCGTTCATGTCTTCCACCATCCGCCTGCTCTTTAGAAGACAATGATACATCCCTGAACTTAGTGAGTGATCTTGTCCTTTTCACTGCTCAACATCTGTGTGAAGTGCATACAACGGTTTAAAAAAATTAGAGTCAGAGTACTTGGAGGCATTACGAGGAAGGAAAGAGTTACTGACCTCGTGAAGAGCCTCGTTGGCTACCTGGTGCCCGACATCTGGAGTGGAAGGAAAGAGGACAGCAGATGATTCAGATTTTACCTGGTGCAGTGCGTTTTCACAATGAACAAAAGTACTTAAAAAAAAAAAAAAAATCCCCCCACTGCACATTGTATTGTGAATCACCTGGAACAAGGCATCAAGTTCAGCTCACTTTCACAGATTTTTTTCAAGAGCACATCTGTTTGTGTCGTTAACATTTGCGGGATTTAAAAGATTTGTTATGTCGAGCAAAGCACAGCTTCTTGGCTTTAACTGGAACCATTACTCAACTAAGAATTTGCAAAGTATTGTTTTCTTTTTTCCACTGACTAAAAAAAAGCAAAAAAAAAAACCCAAAAAACTAGTTATGACATGTTTATCAAATGCTGAAATATGTTCATTTATGCAGTAATTACTAAGCTGTCAGCAGAAATATTTTAGGGGGAATAGTCCCCATTAATCAGAAATGATTTTCTAGTTTTGGTTTCTGTCTAAATGATGTGTATGGATTATTAGTATTTTTAATATGCAATATGTATCACATTTATGCAGCAAAGTCACAAAATTATTTGTGAGATTTAAAAAGAATTAGAGTTTGTATCAGCTGGGCCGATATCATCCATTTACTGGTGTGTATTTGCATTTTTACAATCTGATAAATTAAGATGAAAAAAAAGTAAAAGGGGGACAAAAAAACACCTTCAACCATGTTGAGAGTGTTTGTGTTACAAAGCTTGACAACGTGTGTTTTTAGCACCACAAATACAACCAGTTAATCCAAGCAGAGTCGGGCAGAGCGTAAAGGAGTAATCCACAACTTGTAGCAGTAAAACAAGTTTATTTTTAAATTGCATTCTCATATTACCTTAGTAAGGACTCATAAATATGGAAATCTGTTAATGTGTCGTGTGGATGAAAGAAAATAATATTGGCCAATATCAGATTTTTAAATCGTCAAATATCAGTATTGGTATCAGTCTTAAAAATCCCATATCAGTTGGGCTCTAATTAGAGACTATTTTGCAAATAAAAGCTCTGATTATTTGGACTCCTTTAAAACTGACATTTTCTATCCTGAAAAGAAATTTAAAACTTCCATTTGTGTCATAATGATTTTAGAAGAAACAGGAAGCACATGCTGACGGCTTACTGTACGGTATGATTTTCATTGGAGCGTCATCCTGTCTGGAACGAGTTGATGCACCAGAGAAACGTCTTATCCAAATATCATCAGACATGGGAACTACTTTCAAACGGCAGGCCCTAAAATGATCGTGGGCCACAAGCCAAACGTTTTATTTTCAGTGGTTGATGCCAACTAGGCACCCTGCTGCTTTCTGACCACATCTCACCTCCCCTGTGCCTCTTGCCCTTCTGCTTCTCCTGGACCTTCCTGGTGAAATGTTTGTAGGCCTCTGTCTTCTGGTACTTCTCCAGCTCTCGCATGTAGCGCTCTTTATCTCGCTCTGCCTCATCCAAGTATCGCTACAGAGATGAGAAACAAAGGTGAGAAAAGCTGGGGAGACTTAAATAAAAAGGCTGGAAATGAGATTTGGCACAATATGATGGAGGAGGATTGTGGGTTAGATGATGAGATGAGTGGGACTAATTATTCCTAATCAGTATGAATTCTTTTCAACCAACCAAAAAAAACCCTGCAATTTTCAAATATTAATAACCTACATTCACCCAATTTTCAAAAGGAGAAAAAGCATCTTGTAATATAATTAGTAGAAAAGCTTTTTAAACCATCTTCACTCGGCGGTCTTGTCTCAGCACACTGGCTAATCAGACTGAGCGCTAAACTCCGTGTGAAACAAATCAGCAGCGAAGTTGCTCGTGCTTCTTGCCAACTTTTGAACACAAAACATGTCCAGACATTTCAAATATTCTCTGTAAAAATAGCAAGAAGAAAAACCCCCACATTCATGTGCTGAATAGTATAAATACTTTAGTAAGCGTGAGATTTATTTATTTATTTTTTGCTGCTGGCTTTTGTGAGCAAACAGGACTCAAAATGATTATGGTGCTGCTGGACTGTGAAAAGGGCATCTTAACCTCTGTGGCATCATTCAAATACATATATCTATATAATTGAACTGGAGTAACAGATTCTGTCAGAACAAAACCGTAACAGCGTTTCTATCATTAGAAGAAGATGTCCATTTTTGCTATTCTTGCATCGTATTTGAGGGTATTCTTAGGGTACAATAAAAGATTTCAAGCTATCTGTTAGAGGCTGTCAAAGAGCTTCCAAGGTTAGTAATGTGCAAGTCAGTGTTTTGTCAGCTCCAAATACACTGTTACAATGGATTCTATGGGAAATTCCTTTCTTACGCTGCTTTTGTACAAAGTGAAAACCTACATGAGCGTCTGTTGGCTTGAGGTATTGTTAAATCTGGCAAGGTAGAGACTTCAGTGTTGGCATGTTCCAGATCAATATTTCAGCCCAGTCCTTTGGGGGTACCAGGGCTTTGAAAGCCAACCGTAACACTACCTTGTTAATCAAGAACCTTAACAGATTTTATTGCTGGCTGATCCTGCTCCTTCTCTGTTAATTTCCTTCCACTGCCTTCTCAAAACCTGCACCCACAGCTGTATTAATAAAAGTGAAAACATCCAGGGTTCACCCTGGACAGCTTGCCTGTGTGTGGCAGGGCAAACACAGAGAGACAGACATCCATTCACACCTATGGGCAATCTAGAATCACTAATTAAGCCTACAGACTTTTTTTTTTTTAAACCCCTTTTGAAGGTAATCTTAAACCAGAGTCACATAACAAGAAATGTTGAAAGAAATGCTTTGACAGTTCTCGTCACTGTTGTATGCTTAGTGTGTAGGCCTGTCTCAAACTTCATTGCTGACCTGCTTCTCCTCAGGGGGCAGCTTGCTCCACTCGTTGCCCAGCATCCTTGTAATCTCTGGAAAGGGCACGTCTGGACGCTCGGCCCGTAGCTGCTCCCGTCTGTCGTTCATGAAGCGAACGTAGCCCGTTAGGGGAGCCTTGGGTGCATTGCTGTCCTTCATTGGCTTCTTCCTCTTCCTCCCCTTGGTCCAGCTGCCACGTCTGGGTTTCTACAAGATAACAAAAACAGACATGTTTTGAAGGTTCACGTTGCAGTACCACCTTGACGTGTATTGGCAAGAATTGCTTTAAGTCTGAAGTGGAAATAAAAAAAAAAACCCAAAAAACATGTCATTTCATATCTGCGTGTTCACCTCTTACCTCATCTCCATTTCTCTGGCTGTTGTTGTCAGTATTGGCTCCGGGTGAGCCTGTCTGCTCATCCATGATTTTTATAAAGGAAGATGGGATCTGGAGGAAAACTTTGGATGTTAGAACAGAAAACATTTCACACCACAATGAAAAACCGCCAACAAGCAATTATTTTTTTTATTAATATACAATCTCAAAAAGCCAGTAATTAGTAAATAGAAGTATTCTGAGAAAGGGCCCATCTGAGGCGTGGACCTGCCGCTCAGTTAGGTCTGTTCTGCTTCTTGTTCAAACTCCTCCCAGTCTTGGCTCCAAAACCCCCTTCTGGCCAGCCACATTTCCTCTAATAGAAATATCTTGCTGCTGTCAATCATAATTGAGCAAGTAAATGGAAAAAAAAAACCCCCACAAAACATTCACTTTGCGGGTGCTAATGTAGCCTATTTTTAACAGCGGTAGTCTTGCCTCAAACTTGGAGATAAGAGAACACTTATGAACATGCTAAAAACACTTTCTCGATAAAA
>VUQJ01015047.1:16796-30321 GCA_015108635.1 Andinoacara biseriatus | reverse complement strand
GGGAAACATTTTTTTAAAAAAAAAAAAAAAAACTAGAATATGCAGTTATAGCTAAATGTAAAGCTAAATGTAAAGCTAAATGTAAAGAGGCATAATCACTGCCAGTTTGTCTTACTAGAGTACTTAGACAAAACTGATTTTGCAGCTGGTAAAATGTGTCTTGCAGCATCATCTATGTGAGAGATGTGATCTGTCATAAATCTGAAGGCTGCTGTCTGGAACGCAAGGATTTGACTCATTCTATCTTCAGAAAAGTTGTCACTTTGGGTGAAAGCATACAGCGCTGTTTAGTTTTGCGTACATAATGTGCTTGGGTGGTTGGGTGTATGAGCTGGGCGTATGAGTGACTAAGACACAAAAAAGACAACTGTGTGTGTGTGTGTGTGTGTGTGTGTGTGTGTACATCATTCTATTTGTTAGTATGAATATGTATACGCTGACTCAGCTATGTGAGGAGTCTTAAACAGGTAGAGCTGATAATCCTATGTCTCCACAAACATGGTTGTGTTTTCATCACTTCTGCGGACTTTTCCACTCATTTTCTGAAGACTGGGACTTACAGTAACCTCAATCATGATCACCGCTCACCCTAAACAGAACCAAACCAGGTCCTTGCACTAGAACTCAATGATTTAGGTTATGTTTTTATTCAGATTGTTTTTGTCCTCAAAAAAAGAGCGACAGGTCTGCACTTTGTGACTGAGTGAGAAATGTGTTATGCAAGCGTGCAAACACACCATGTCCATACACAAATGTTTTAGTGGGATCTGTTACACTACATGCAAAATGCTACCCAGCCTCTGACTGCTTGGCTGAGCTCACTTGGCTAATTCGTTTGAGTAGCTTGGCTTCATTTTTTCCTCCCTCTTATTTATTTTCCTCCCCTTTTCTTCATCAATCTCATTTAATCAGTCATTTGACCCTAAAGAGGATTCTGCCCACCTGGTCCCCTTTTCCACGGCAAAAGCAACGTTCTAACAGCAGTCGAGGTATAAAGTAGTTTATCTATTTGTGGCTGAATGTTATGTATTATGAAAGTATTCAAGAATGAAAATAGTCTATTGTTATTTCTCACTATAAGCGAGGATATTATGTCTGCCATTTGTCAGACGTGCAACACGAGCAAAGCCATTCTTTATTCTGCCAGTGTAAATTAAGTGGAATAGTAATAATGGAAGACTAAGAGCGTCCTGCCACACACCCCAATATTTAGCAGTGTTGACCAGTAATTTCTGTGTGCTGGATTTGTTAATGAGCAGTAAGCAGCAGGGGGGTTGATGGAAATGTTGTTAATGCACGTTTGGAGGTAGGGAGTGCACTTTGGTGAACACCCAGGTGACCACCAAAGTGATTAGGATTTATTCTTACAGCACATATTCAGAGACATATTGGTTAATAAAGATTTCAGTTTTGAATAACTCAGACTAAAACAGTCTTTTATGCTACTTGCCGTTCTCTGACAAAGACACTGTAAAGCCTAATATAGTTGCTCTGATGCTAATGCTGGAATTGACAGTTTGTATGAATGTGGTATGGAGAAAAGGTTTTGTGCTTGAATTAGAGTCTAATCCTCTCCCTACCCAGGTGCTCTGTGCCAGGCACTTCATTAGCCCAGCCCTGCAGATGGACGCTGATGAAAACAGGCTTTTTGAGCTTCATTCTTTGTGACTCGTTGTTCATTAAAATCAAATTATGTGTCAGGAAGCATAACTTGTACGTGCTGTAGTGCAGTTATTGCTCAACAAGCTCTTTGTCTTGCATCAGTGCTTGTCTGTGTTTGTCTTACACAGTCTGCCAGACTAATTCTGCTGATTTTGCTCACACCGTGCACCTGGCTGCATTTGTGACAAAGTTTTCATAAACGTGCAATTTTACAAGTGTTTTTTTGACATGTATTTAGGGTTGTAGTTACAATTACATCCACAAGTTTTTGGAAAAAAATCCTTCTGTAATTTTTTTTTCTCACCACAGATAATTTAAAATCAAATCAAGATATGATTCAAAATTTAATAAGTATTGTATTAACTGTTTAGGCCTTACAGCCAATTTTTATACATAGTCCCCCATTTTTGCAGGATCAAACTTAAAAGACAGGTTTATTTTGTTTTGGTTTTTCAGCCAATCAAAGAGAGCAAAAGCTTTAGGAGTGGATACATCCACAATCTGTTAAATTTTGAAAAAGAAAGAATGCACTGGACACCTCAGCAACACCAAAAGGCCTGGGAGTCTTTTCTTGATTAACAAACACCACTTTACAAAATAATCTTCTTCTTTCAACTGCTCACTTTAGGGTCACCACAACAGATCATCTGCCTCTTTCTCACCCTGTCCATTGAATCCTCTTCTGTCACATCAACCTTCTGCATTTCCTACTTCACTAGATCTGTGGTCTTCCTCTTTTCCTCTGTCCTGGCAGCTCAATCTTCAACATCCTTTGTCCAGTATATGCACTCCATCTCATCCTTCTCTCTCTAACATTATCTCCAAACTGCTCAACCTGACCTGTCCCTCTGATATATTAATTTCTAATCTTGTCACACCCAGTGAAAACATCTTCAGCTCTGCCACCTCCAACTCTGTCTCCTGTCTTTTTGTCAGTGCGGCCATCCCCAAACCATAGAAAATTGTAGATCTCACTATAATCTTGTAAACCTTCGCTTTCACTCTTGTTGCTATCCTGTCACAAATCACCCCTGATGCTCGTCTCCAACCACTCGATCCTGCCTGCACTCTCGTCACCTCTCTTGTGCACTGTCCGTTGCTTCACTTCACAAAGTCTAACCAAGTCCATAACACTCTTGAGGAGGTAAGGATATCATTTCAAAGTCTACAATCAAGAGGCACCTTCATGAATGTAAATATAGAGAGTTTACAACATGGTGAAAACCACTGGTTACACTCTAGAAGGCCAGATTAGACTTTGCCAGAAAACATCTAAATGCTCTGCTCTGTTCTGGAAACTGGACAGACAAATGAAACAAGATTAACTTGTACCAGAGTGATGTGAAGAAAACAGGATGGAGAAAGAGCCAAGACATACCTCATCATCTGTCAAACATGGTGAAGGCAATGTTCTGGCATGGGTATGGATGGCTGCCAATAGAACAGAATGACTAGTGTTTATTGATGATGTGACTGCTGATAGAAATAGCGGGATGTACAGGCCTATACTTTCTGCTCAGATTCACACGAGTGCTGCATTGGACAGTGCTTCACACTGCAAATGGATAATAACCCAAATCATACTGTAAGAGACTCTCAAGGCAAAGAAATGGGATATTCCTTAGTTGTCACGTCATTAACCTGATTTCATTCCAATAGAGCATGCTTTTCTTTTATTGCATACAAAAATGAATACAGAAAAACCACTAACAAGCAGCAGCTGAAGGTGGCTGCAGTAAAGACCTAGCAGAGCATATCAAAGGAGGAAATGCTCTGCTCAATGCAAAACCTTTGTTAAACCCAGTGGAATAAAACTGAAAGGCTGCACTTCAACCACATATTGTCTGATTTAGGATTCACTGAGGTGGGAAAGGTTAAAAAATATGTCACTGTCCAAAAACTTATTGACCTAACTGTATTTAGTTGACTTTTATGTTTTTGGCAATTACACAGTTTTACTAAATTCAGAATAATGTAAAGACTGAGAATTACTGTTTCTCTGGAGGATGTGATGAGAAACGACTGCTAGTTTCAGATTTAAGAGTCCCATTAATTTTCTCCTTGAAGTCCGAATTATATCACCTTAGTAAAAATCCTGTGCTTCCTGTTTACTCTGGCTCCTCATTTGTCTTCATGTTGCTGCATCATTCTGCCCATATGCCTTGTCTTCATTCTACAGTCACACATTTGGCGTTCAGATAATAGTTTTATTGACTTCTGAACTAAGTATAATATTTTAAAAAAACAAAAATGACAAGTAACCAAGAATATGTAAGTATCATCCCTCCCATATAGCAGAAACATATGCTATAAATGCACTAGAAATAGAATTTTAATAATAAATAATAAGGCCAAAGAAATGACAGAAAGTATGGAAACTTCACGCAGGATAAGAAAAAAAATATGTGCAATAATGTGTGTGTACACACACACACATAACTATTTCAAAAGCCCCCGGGGTTAACAGGGGACTTCTCTTTCCTTTTCTTCACCTTCTGTGCTGACAGCCAGCCTGTAGTTAATAATCCACTACAGTAAGGGGGTCACTGGTCATAAACCTTTTCTGGGAGTCTATATGTGGTTGTGTGTGTCTGTATATTTGTGTTTGAGGATAGAATGCAATGAGCTAATATGCAGTCAATAGACCAGCCATTGATTTGGCAAAAGCACCTGCTACTACAGTTATCTACACTAACCCAAACACGCACCATTTTTCCAATCACTCGCTTAGTTTAAACTATTTTAATGCCTGCTGCTTCCAGCACCTCTGCACCCACAATAAAAACCGTGCATAAATGTAATTGCCTTTGATTCACCTACATCTCCGCCATTATTGGATTACCCAGCAGTGGCTAGTTCAAATCAATACCAATGTTATCACAGGGCCCCAGGTAAGCAAGATATAAAGAGAAAATCAGGTGTGACAAGATCTCCTTAATCATCAATAGAGTTGCCTGCTCTCCTTTTTCTTGCCATTGACTAAATATTGACTGTTGATGGGGGAGAGAATTGATCTCGCTCACTGAGAGGTAACTTAACATGGGCAGTGGGCAAAAGGCAATCAGGGGAAATGGGTGATAGACGTAGGATCGGAAACAAAGAGAGGAGTAAGAGAATTAAGCTATAGGGAAGTAGAGCTGCCTCTAATTGGAGGCAACTGGGGACTCTGAAAAAGTAATCAAGAAGAAGAAAAACTAGCACTAGGTCTGATAAAACTATTAGCAGCTTCTGAATGCAGTATAGGGTCATCACAGCATTATTCTTTATGCAAGATGCAGACACTGTAAAAGAAACCGCTGCATATATTGTATAGTACGTGGTGAAAATCATTTGCACATTAATACCCATCAGTTGGAAAAAAAAAAAAAAAAGAGCATAAGGTCAAATGTTTTTTACATCTGAATTTTAGAAAGGCTTATTATTATTATTATTTTAAAAAGTTCATATCTGATTAGATTTTACAAATTGCCTTACAAAAATGATACAGTTAAAAATAAATGAATGACCCAGGTCAATCACATTGTGTTTTAAATATCAAAATAAGGAGGTTAAAACCGAGCATTATATTTTAATACTTACACCTGATTATTTTTAATGTGTGAGTATTTGCTGGTTATTTTCCCAGTACTGCTTACAAAATTATTTTCAAAGTGAAAATATAATGATTTTCTATTCTGTTTCTTATCACAATGATGTTTAAGTGCTATAAAAGTTCATGGTGAATTTGTTTATTTACTTTTTTCATTTGTTGATGGTACCACTGGTAATATCCCTCCTACGCACAGCAGCCATATACAGATTGGTGATGAATTAAAAAATAAAGCAGAAACTTTGACCTCGGCAGCAGAGTCACTGCAAATTGATACAAAGTTGTTCATCTTTATTATGATGTGATAAAACATTCTGATAGGAGTGGTTGCTTCCAGCATGATATGACAGTCCCCCCAATTTAGACCAAGAGAGGTTACTGAACCGTTTGATAGTTATGAAAATTATGTGACTCGCGTGCTGTAGCATTTGCAATCACCAGATTTCAGTAGAACACCTATGGTATTCTATTCAGCAGAGTTGCAGAGACTTGAAGAATAAATGCCAAGGGTCAATGAAACAGTTCTGGAAGAATGTGGTGGCGGAACAGCTTATAGGAGCCTTTATGCTGTTTTTTTAATCTTTAATTTGTCAACTATCTCAAATTTTAGCATATTGACAACTGAGAAGGAAAACAGACCATGAAATCAATAGCTGTGTATGATGGATGACACAAGGCATTTCAAAATCAATCAGAATTTTAAACGTGCTCTAGTCTGCCTCCAACTTTATTAAGAGTCCATTTCAACTAGATGACATTTTTATTTTCTCTGCTTTTCCCGCATCTTGATATTCATGTCATGTCCTCAGAAAATCCCTAACAGGGAATCATTGGGTCTTGTCAGCCAGCAGGAAAGTTAGACCATCAAAGATAATTGCATGCTAATGTTCAATAAGCCTTGTAAGTCGCTGCAGATAAGTGTGGCTGCCAAACAGCCTTGCCAGGGGAAAGCACATCTAATCCCTTGGCTGTGGCCGGGGAAAATTAATATTAAGCTCCTTTGGCCACTTCCACTGTGGTGATAGAAACAATTACACAACAGCCCACCAGAGCACAATTAATGAATAACTAAGGAGTTGCCTAGTTTACACATTCTAGCAAAGAATGCGTAAACTAGCTGGACAAACAATTAAAAATTGCATATAGGAGTTAAATCAGGCAATTTGAGTTCTCTGGATGATGGCGTTTACCCAAAATTACTCTCTTGTTTTAGAAATTAATTTTCACAACTCCGTGTCTTTGGTTTACACGGTGACTTGCATTTATATAATATAATACCACATTTATATTTATATAACACCACAGAATATACCAGGCTGAAAAAACAAAACAAACTTCAATAACATGTACATTTTTCATTATGATAGAATTTATTGATAGAATTTCGGGCATTTATTTCAGTTTAAGTCCATTAACACTAAAATAATTTTTCAGTTGCTTATGTAACATTTACTATTTTGACCATGTGCATTCATTTCTTTCTGTTTTTGGTAGCTAAAAGAGTTTGAAGTTTAAGGCAGTACCTTTAAATTAGGATTCTTTCAAAGTACCTATGGTGACATTATGAGAAAATTATAATACAAAAATAAACATTAAGACAAGTAGGCATATGCTTTTTCTTTTCAGGGCACAAATGAAAAAATTGAGAATTTTTAAAAAGGCAAAAATATATCTTGAGATCCAGTGATTTAGACTAAAATTTCAAACACGAGGCCGAGTCTCACCAGTTTTCTCAGATTACAATGCTGACTAGCTGACTCCTTTAAATCAGGAGATAAGAAACACTCTATGTAATCTTGCCAATTTAACCTTTTATTTTTCTTTAATAAAAAAACATTTGTATTATATTGAAAAAATAATAATAATAAAAACATTAATTGCTTTAAATAATAAAACAAACATTCCTGTTTAGTTTTGAACAAATATTCAAAAAGCTAGGTAACAAACCTGAAGAAAAACAATGTTACTTTATCTCTTAGCAAACTTAATGCTCTGCTAATCAGTGGCACTAATTGTTTGGAATGTTAGGGATGCAGTGAGATTACTACAGATTACTGCTGTTTTTTATTGAATTTTATTTTACAGCTAGCGTTTCATAGTATGCAGTTATGATCCTTTACTATTATGATCCAAGCATCTTTTTCTAATTATATCATAGATCATAACAAGTGAAACTAATAAGCTACAGTTTTTTTTTTTCCCCTTCAGAAATTCTCAGGATGACGCAACAGCCGGTATCCATACACATAGCATTGTTTCAGTGTCAGAGGAGATGCAGACTACAACTTGATATTGTGTCACTGTAATACTAGAGAATTAGTTGTCTTTTCTAATATGAAATGCAGTTCGTCATATAAAATTGATATAAAGCTGATGAAGGAGAGCTCTGTGAATCTCTTGACAGAAGGCTCAATTTCTACCCTCCTCGATTATACACTACAAGTGGTATTACTGCAAAGTGGAAGTGTTAAAGGGCAGTAACTCAGTCAAAAAGTGGCAGGCCAAATAAATTAACAGAGTGGGGTAGCCAAGTACTGAAAAGTCACCAACACTCTGCTGGCTTAATAATTGCAGAGTTTCAGACCTCCTCTGGCATTAACATCAGCACAAAAACTGTGTACCAGGAGCTTTGTGGCACAGATTTCCATGGCCAGGCAACTCCTGTAAGTGTGATGTGGCTCAGTATGTTTCAGTATGAGTAGTCTTCCCTCTGGACAAAGCTTGTATTAATAGTATATATATATATACATATATATAAACACTTTACAGCTTATTAAAAAAAAATACATGCGTCAACACACACGAAGATGGGACACTCCCTTTGGTCTGACCGCTGCAGCGCTCTGCCACTTGGTAATTCATTGCTGAGTCTGATATTGTATTACAAGATGTATTTGGTCCCCCCTCTAATAAGAACATAGATTACAAGCAACACTGAATTCACTATGTGCATCCCAGCTGATTGCTTGGCCTGCCTGTGTGTTAGCTTATATCTTTTTAAGCGTCAGTGCCTAGCTATTTACATTCATCCACTAAGCCTTAAAACAAATTATAATCGATCTGGGGTGTGATGAAAAGGGTGGTCCTGCTGCAAATGAAAACGAATGCAAGGTGACAAGGACAAAAGAATCACAATCAACTCCTCTCAGAGTGTGTAGTGCAATAAAAAAAAGCCCATCAACTCATAGGTCTAAGATACGAAAGCAGTCCAAGTTTTCTGTTGAGACGTATGTGTTTTCTGTCATTCATTTCTATGAGCTGTCAAGGGTAGAAAAACATATTTTTTAGGAAGTTATGCAAACTGTCTAATCTATACATCAATCAGGATTAGTCTCACTGGAAGAAAATGATTATTTGCATGAATACTTTCAATTGATTACCAAAATATAAAAGCAAAAGAACAATTATGAATGGCATATTCTATACCTACTCCAAAGACATTAACTAAAGATAATAAAAATGCATATTGCCTATTTATATAAATATAAAGAAAAGAAAAACATTGAAATTCAACTACACATCCAGCCAAGAGGGGCTTCTTTTCTAAAGTCTCTGCTTAGGGTTATTGCAGCTTTAACAAGTTGGATTTCTGTGTTCTCACAGGCTTTGCCTGCAAGCAATGCCTCTAGGTAGCTGAAATACTTCAAAACAATAGTGCAGATTCTTAAATGAGAAATGTAATGTTTTTTTTTATTCTACATTTCTCAAAGTACTGCACATTACTAGTCCAAATGTCTAGATCAAATGTCTTTGATGGACGGATGAATGGCTATAGTAGATAGCTAGAAAGATACAGGTATACTTATAGGTATACTTTATTTCCAAAAATATCCACTCACCCATCCAAAGTCATTGAAGTCAGGTGTTCCAATCTGTTTCATGGTCACATATGTATATAACCAACAACCTAAGCATGCAGACTGCTGCTACAAACATTTGTGAAAGAATGGATCGCTCTCAGGAGCTCAATGAATTCCAGTGTGATACAGTGATCAGATGCTATCTGTGCAACAAGAACGGTCATGAAATTTCCTCGCTACTAAATATTTCAGAGTCAACTGTTAGCAGTATTATAACAAAGTGGAAGCAACTGGGAATGACAACTCAACCACGAACTGGTAGGCCATGTACATTGATGTGGGCTCAGCAGATGCAGAGGCACATAGTGTGCAGAGACCAACTTTCTGCAAAGTCAGTTGCTGCAAACCTTCAAGCTTCATTTGACCTTCAAATTAGCTTAATAGCAGTACGTAGAGAGCTTTTTGCAATGAGTTTCAATGGACAAACAGCTGCATCCAAGCTTTACATCACCAAGCTCAATGCAAAGTGTCAGATGCAGTGGTGTAAAGCACATCAAGACTGGACCAGTGCAGTCGTGTTCTCTGGAGTGACGACTCATGCTTCTCCATCTGGCAATCTAATAGATGAGTCTGGGTTTGGTGGTTACCAAGAAACTTACTTTAGGTACTTGTTTGACTAGATTGCACCAAGTGTAAAGTTTGGTGGAGGGTAGATTTTCAGGAGTGGGTTGTTTTTCAGGAGTTGGACTCATCTTCTTAGTTCCAGTGAAACGTCATTTTGGACAATTTCATGCCCCCAACTTTGTAGGAACATGAACCAACATGACTGTGTGTCAGTGCACAGAGCAGGGTTCTTAAAGACATGGATCAGCAAGTTTGGTGTGGAAGAACTTGACTGGCCTGCATAGAGTCCTGACCTCAAACTGAACAGAAACTGCGAGAGAGGTATTCTCGTCCAACATCAGTGTCTGACCTCACAAATGCACTTCTGAAAGAATCAAAAAATGCCCCCAAACACACACACCTAAACCTTGAGGATAGCCTTCCCTGTAGAGTCGAAGCTGTTATAGCTGCATGGGCCTACATCATATTAAACCCTATGGAGTAAGAATGGGATGTCACTCAAGTTCACATGCATGTGAAGGCAGAGTGAACACTTTTAGGAATATGGTGTAGGTAGGTAGATAGAAATAGTTTGTATAGTAATATATTCTTGTCATCTTGATGTCTAACACATAAGCATTCACCCTGTTTTTCTGTCAGTGTGCTCTGGCAGTTTAATGAAATAAATTATTTTATCTTGCTGACAGCTTTAGACATGTCTGTTGTATGTAACATGTCATTGCATGTCTCCTGAACGACAAATCTTTCACTATCTGGCAGTCTGAAAAAGGAGACATAGAGGTTCTTGCAAATGGAGCAAGACGTGTATTCTAGATTTGAGTGCTGAGGGAGGACATGTGCTGATGTAGTAATGTTTAATTTTAAGTACCAGTGTTGTTGTATTACCCCTTATTCATTGTCAGTATGACTGTCGATGGAGGGGAAAAAAATATTTTACTCTAGTAAAGTAAAGAAAAAATAAGTTTTCTTATGAAAACTTGGATGCAATATCGGACTTTTGATTGTTTTGGGGGGTTTTTTTTCTTCATTTTTTTCCACTTGTTTGTCTTAACCAGTAATTTTAATGTAAATATTTCTGAGGTTCACATGAATAAACAATTTCGGCCACTGTCTGTGCCACCCTAAGAAGGGTAAATGTGACATGGAATGTTATTACAGTTTCATGCTTGTTAAACTCCCTTTTTAAACTCATCTTGTAATATTTATTTATCTGTATTATATGAATATCTTTTTCTCATGTTTTACTTACATTCAGACTGCTAAGCCATATCCTGGTATCTGCTGTTGCAAGAAAATTTTATGGGAGGAATTGTTTTTAGCAACGCAGTGCAGTGCATGACCAACAGACATGTATAATAAATACATAAATACACACATGCATCCATTCATATGTCCTACCTGTGGAAAGCACTGGGTCTGTGAGCCTGCTGAGAAATCATTTCCCAGGCAAGCAAGCGAGGCAATTCCGTCACAGCATGGAGGAAAAAAGGCTTTTTTTAATGGGGAAAAATGGGAGGCAGGGGAAGAGTTAGCAGTAGCAGCCAGGATAATTGATGGCAACTGTTTGGGTACAAGATTAAGATTCATTGGAAGGACCACACATGGGGGCTGGAAACCAGTATGTGCTAGAGGCATGAAGGATATGAGGCAACATTTTGACTGGCCTGCTGGCCTAATTGATAGAGTGTCGTCCCAGATGCAGTGTGGAAAGAAACAGAAAAAAAAACTATCAGAAAGGATTTGGAAAAGAGGCTATAATGGATTCCAACACCTGGACCTAAACTAAGACTGACAGCGAGAAAACGGAATAGAAATCAGGACAACAAGTAGTGGAAACCCAGCGGCAAGAAAAAAAAAAAAGCTTTGGATGTTGAAGGTCAATGGTTCCTATCCCCAGAATTCCCAGAAACAGGCTAGAGAAAAAGTGAAGTGTGTGAGGTACATGCTGCCACTCATCATCCACTATCCTTGAGGAGCCTTTTGGCAATGTGCTTAACACACAACTGCCCCGGTAGAGCTCCTCAGTCGGGAGCAATAGGAGATGCGGTATAGTGTTGCTCCTGCTGTGAATGTGACTATTTGTATGAATAGAGAAATGTGGAGCCAATCTGATTTCCTGGACACAGCAACTTATGTTTAAAACTTAACATCACCTTACACAATGAATACCTGTCAGCCCTTTTTCCCCCAGTAACTTTTTGATGCGTTATGAAAGCACAGAATCCACAAGGGGCCAGATATACTGTAGAATACCTAAACCTTAGCATTCGGTAATTTTGGGTGGGTCAGATAACGTACTGTATCTGACACTCTGGAGTGACTGTGATATACACTTTTGTAAGATGGCTCGAGAATTAAAAGGAATGTGTACAAAACTGGGAGGAGGGGGGGGTGTTGTTACTCAACCAGTGTTGATGTGTCAGGTGAACCTGCCACATTAATTGTGTTATTAAATCAATACACACATAACAATTGGTGTGAAAATACTCAACAGATGATTACTTTATCTCAATTCTAAGCAATACAGACCACATGCGGCAAAAGTGCTGCTCATGAAAAAAATGTAAAAACATATCAGTCATAACCAAGTGTGCATCGCATAGCTGGGGAACACCTGGCACCAGGATGCATTATGGGAAGAAGGCAAGCAGAAGCAGTGTGATGCTTTGGGCAATGTTCTGCTGGAAATCCTGGGTCCTGCCATCCATGTAAATGTTACTTTGACACGTACCATCTACCTAAGCATTGTTGTACACCATGTACACCCTTTCATGGGCACTGTATTTCCTGATCTCTGTGACCTCTTTCAGCAGGATAATGCATCCTACCACAAAGAAAAAAAAATGGTTCAAGAATGGTTTGAGGAACACAACAACGTCTTTTGTCCTGTCTCCCCTCCCTCAGCCCCAACCGGTTGCAGCCGATGACTGCCCCTCCCTGAACCTGGTTCTGCCGGAGGTTTCTTCCTGTTAAAAGGAAGTACAAAAAAGTCCGATCCATGGAGGCCCCACCTTACAGGACTTAAAGATCTTAGTTCCAGATACCACAACAAACCTTCAGGGGCCAATGGAGTCCATGCCCCAGTGGGTCCGGGCTGTTTTGGCAGCAAAACGGGAACTAACATAAAATTAGGCAGGTGATCATAATGTTATACCTTTGGTTAAATTTGTCAACTGTACTGTAGTTATGGGTAAATTTAATGACAATTATATTGTTTTTTGTTGAGGAGTGTTTATGTCAGTTGTGGGTGTGAAAAGATATGGTATGAGTGTGTATGCGTGCATAGTTCCTCATTAGCCTCCTGTTGATGTAAGGCGCAGTTCTTTTTGCTTTGTTCGTCCATGATTTATGTGGTCACTTGTGTGAGTACAAACAAATTAAACCAAATTGATCTCTAAATAGTAGCACTACGTGTTTGTGTGTAGATGTATGCGTGGGTTTCCACTTTTAGAAGTGAGCCTCTGAGGCTCACTTAAGTGTGTCGGCATGTTGTTGAAAACATAATAGCTTAAGGCCACCACAGAGATGCAGACATACAAAGTGCTCAGTCCCTCTAACAAACACAGCCCCACACTGTCAACCTGCGTATGTGCACGAATACACACCAAGTTAGTATGCAACAGATTCATTTGACCCCATTGCTCAGCCTATCTACTTTCTCTTTAGCAGACTGTTGGGATATGAACCACCTCAGGGGTTTACTGTTTCTACTATTAGCATATAAAGAGCATAAATTTCACTCCACCTTGTATTAGGAGGAAGCTTCTGAGACTTCAGGAGCAAAGGCAAAGCCACCAAGGAAAACTCACCAAAAAAAAAAAAAGTCATGTGTTGAAGAAGTTGTACCTTG
>VUQJ01015040.1:14092-33116 GCA_015108635.1 Andinoacara biseriatus | reverse complement strand
AATACATCTGGCAGTATAGTGTCGGTTAGGCAAGTGCAGAACATCATAAGTGATTTAATGTAGGTTTCCTTAAAGATTGAATTTTAACGAGCCACATTTCCTGTCCCTAGACTTTCCCCTTTTATAATATCAGAATCTGTGACACAGAAATAGAAGGTGGCGTAGTCATGGACCTGCACCTGGTACCAAAAACTTTGGTGAGTCATGATTCTGGGTAACAATGCATGATCAACCTTGTGATCTGTATAATGTGGGTTTTTTTTGTTTTGGTTTTTTTTTTTACCATTTGCAGGTGCGTATTTCATAATCAGACCATGGAGCAGAATCTGCACCATGTTAAAGCCTGCAAGGATCTGTGTCAACAGGCCAACGACCCAACCTTCACGCTGAGGTTCACTGATATTGGTGGTTTTAAGGGCTGTGACCCATAAACCAAGAGAGGGAGGGAGGGAGGGAGGTATGGATGGATGGATGGATGGATGGATGGATAGATGAATGGATAGATAGACAGATAGATAGTTTTTTGTGCCCAATAAAAATTAGGGCATCCAGCACCTTAATAGGCACAATCCAGATAATGGAGGGAAAAAAAATTAAAGAAATAATACTAACAATACAGACTACTTAACTATACTAACTATATTATTATACTAAATTATTATTATTACTATATTATATTATGAATGAGACCAGTAGTGCAATATACATATATAAATGTGCAGACACAGCTGTGCAAACGATGCAGTCCAGTAATATACAGTGAATAAAAGCATGCTCCTTTTCATTTTGTGCAGAGTACTTAAATTATGGAGTGATGGCAAGTGCCTCACGACAAATTCAGGTTTTTGGTTTTTTTGTTTTGTTTTGTTTTTCTCTTGGCCTGTCATGTCTGGCATTTTTGCAATCAGAATGGTGATCTGAATGCACTGTTGTACCAAACATATTTGCTTTAAGAAGAAGAGCTCTTTTTTTTTTTCAAATTCAAGTTGAATGTTTTCTTTACTTTTGGGTTTGGTTCACACAATTTCTTGCATTCATGTCTCTATGACTATATGAAAGAATGTATGCCCGAACCTGTGCATGTACTACAGTACTACATGTTGGGGTATATGTCCATATTGTTAATGTATGGTTATATGGTTGGTTGTATGGATGCATTTTTTTTTTGACTGTGTGCATTTAAAAAGTATTATACAAATAAAATTATCATAAAAAATTCTTTTAGTGAGGGTGACTTGCTTTGTCAAAGCCACAGAGAATTATCACATAGCTCCATCTCTGCAGCTACCGGGCTTTTCAGCAACTTTCAGTTTTCACTTTACAGCCTACCAATTTACTTTTACCTATACTGTCATTGTTCCTGTTCCCTACAGGGAAAGGTTGTTGGTTCCATTAAAAAAAAAAGCCCTTATTACTGCACACGACTTGCTCTGCACCAAACAGCCGACAAGCAGAGTTAGCAATTAGCTGGCAAACATAGTGTTTCTAGTTGGTAAGGAGATACATTTATCAGTAAAACAGAGTGAGTAATTGTGCCTCATATATATTATATTCTGAGTATACTCTGGTACAGATCTAAGTCCCACCTCTGTCCCGTAGACAAAGGTGTGACTGTCTAAACACAGTTATGTAGAATGAACACGATCAGTGACTGATAGATCAGTTGACAGATTTTCTTTTCTTTTTTTTCATAGACATAAAGTCCCCAATTTCTCGTGGGTTTGTGACACTAAATCTCAGTTCAATTCAGTTTTATTTATATAGCGCCAAATCTCAACAACAGAAACCTTAAGGTGCTTTATATTGTAACCCCTATGAGAAAGCACTTGGCGACAGTGGGAAGGAAAAAGTTCCTTTTAACAGGAAGAAGGAGGGGCAGCAATGCGTTGGGGTTGTGGGATCTCTAGGATCAATGTTAATGTTCCTAAACACAGCTGTGCACATAGAGCTCGTTATTTTGTTTTAAATCATACTTCAAACATTCTACACTGTGGTTTTTGTTTATGAGACATTTCTTTGTATCTTATCTCAGACTATTTTTTTTCTCCATACATAAGAAACTATTTGCCCTTAAACTCCTGGGTATAACAAAATATTCTATTCTGTAGAATAAATAAGTTACTTAATTAAAATGACGTTTTCAAGTAGTTAGTTCAGGGACGGCCAGATAAAATGAGTCTCTGAACAAACATCTTCACAATGCTATTTCAACACCAAAACATTTATGTCTGATATTTTTCCCCATTCCACATCTCCACCAATGGCCAAAATTGAAGCAAATTTATCTATTATGTCAAAGTCACTCAACACAGAGACACAGAGTTCCCTGAATTTATTTATTTCTAAGACAGCACATCCTCCGAGGCAACAGCTGTGCCTTGGTAAGCCAGCTCCAAGTCTAGAGAGATGAGGTGACTTAAGGATAAAGACAAAAGTCCCTTCTCGTGTCATTTCATAACCTTTAAGCTTCATAGCTCTAACTAATACAACTATAAAATAAACATGAAGTAGACGACGGAATGGATGTGTCTGCTAGTGTAATGTTGGATAACTACATTACACTAGCAGGCATGTGTTGGACCCTGCTGTGGTATATCACAGCATTTGCATGAGATTGCATTTGTGCCAAAATCATGCTCACATGCACACTGACTGGGATAAAATTTAGTGGTGACAAAACGCTGACAAACAGCTCCAGTCTGTCTGAGATGCATTTTTGGCATGTTTAAAGTCATTGCAACATCTCTGCAGTTTAAATCTCTGGTTTTTGCCCCTCTCATGCAAATAAGAAACTTATGAATGAGCAAATGGGTACAACCTAAATTTTTTTCTAGCTTTTTAAAACAGAAAGAAAAAAATTCTAAGCACTGACGCGTCTACTGAATGACTGCACAAGTAAGTATTGCTACCATAAAAATTCAGAGCTTGAAACAGGAAGGGTCAAGCTGGCACCACTAGCTCAGCATGATGGCCCACTGTTTTTCTGACTGCTGTTCTTGCACAACATCCTTATGTGACATTTCCAGCTGTGAATGTGAATGTTGTGTTGATGTGTTTGTCTTCTCACTACAATTAGCCTGCTGACAACTGAGCCGTTGATGTCAAAATCCCTAAAAAGCTAGCTGCCATCTGGATGTGGTTGACACATCAAGATGATATTCATGACAATACACACAAATGCCACACATAACACAGTCACATGACACACCCAAGGGTAGGAATGCCACAAAACCAGAAATTTAGCAATTGGTACAAATACTAGTGGAATTACATGATTCTCTATGTTTAATTAGACACCATGTTTTTTTTGTTTGTTTGTTTTATTTGGGGACGGTTATTAAAGACTGTCTCATGTACTTTAACATAAACTCCTTTTTTTTTTAAAGTTATTTGACACCACTTACGTTGTGATAGCAGACATGACAGCACTGTAGATCTGGAAATTATTATCATGCAAATGGAACACCATACTGATTATACAGTATGTGACTTCCACAGTTTCCATGACCAATTCAATTGCTTTCCTTTAGAGTTTGTAACTCTGACAGACCAGTGAATAATGATAGATTTGCATGCATTCAAGGGTCTCTTGATCATCTAAGCAGAATGCAGACAGTGCCCCGATGCCCTGCAGCCAGTGTGGGACTGTCAAAAAATCACTTCTCCTTTTTCTTAGAAATTAAATAAACAGCTTACTCTCCCATAAACCAAACCAACGTGCTTGTGCTACGTGACAGTTCAGGCTAAGGGGAAGGAGTTCAGGCTGGCTAGAAGGCGATCACGTTGCTTAACTCAACAGACTCCTCTTATACATAGCCAAGAATAACCTAGACATCAAATAATGAGAAAGGAGGGTTTCCTCAATTAGTATTTGCCTCCAAGGAAGGGCAGATGCTGCCAGAGTGAAAGCTACAAATCATTGGTCTTCCTATACTCTTCTAAAGATAACCACATTAATCACTCTGGTCTGAGGCACTGATGTCTGAGCTGCAGAGGACATAAAACTGCATAAAGGCTGAAATCATGGAACAAGATAATGACTGGAAATACAGTGATGGTGACCCTGTCTGCGTGTAGTGGATATACAGTACATGATTGGTTTGCAGATATGCAAAAAAACAAGTTGTGAATCATATGAGCAAGTAAAAGCAGCCGGACTAAACATTTAGTCAAAGAAGACACAGACACACTGACGAAGATCACTGTGAAGACAAGAGGAGATTTTTAACATGTGTGTCTTGTTTTGTTCCTCTCAGGGGAAAAAGACCTTTCATGAGTTTTTGCTTGTGCAAGAGAAAAAGGCGCACACATGGAACTGTCATTACTGGGATAGGCTGTACAGGAAATGTGAGCTTTGATTCACAGAGGTTACTTGGAGGTTGTGCTATGAATTTTTATTTTTATTTTTTAGATTTCAAAGGTTCTCTTATAACTACAAAATCAGAGATCACCAGGGATCAAAACTGTTTTGCAGAGGAAAGGATCATGTAGACTGAAAGTAAGTGCATTAGTTTGCAACCAGTCACAGACTGATGGTGGCAATCTGCCTGCTGATATAAATTAGATGGCAATTATCTGCAAACCTTCATCAGTCAAAGACTGATTAACAGTCAGTCCAAGTAGGACTGCAATTGTTTGGAGACAGGAGGCCTGCTGCAATCACCTCGCAAAAGCAAGTGGTTCAATTCAATAGCTCAACGTCTGTAATCCAAGGGCAGTAGATCATGATGTCCACTAGCATAACGTCACAAGCGATGAAGTGCATTTTTGTTTTTTTAGAATGACCTTAAATAGAACATATATAATTCCTTGGTTCTTGTTTGCTTTTGGGAACTGGAGGATTTGTACCAGGAAACAAGCAAATTCCACATTTTCCTTGGAAATATATGGTAGGTCACGGGTTAACATTAGGCTCTGTGTCAATGCATTAGGTCACAAATAAATCTTACGTGCATTAGACTAATCAATGAGCAGAGCTAAGACTGGTAAAACAGTACGGACCAATATGTTTGTGCCTCAGAAAATTATGGGAACCAGATGAAAATACTTTGAACTGATGCAATTGCACGTAAATGAGTCTCAGCATTCAGACCAAAACAAGCTGCCATAAATTATGGATACAATAAGGGTGTGCCAGTCTGCCAAAGGACCACAGCTAGTGAAAAAGCCGTTATTCGAATCAGATGAGCCTCAACGAATTCTCAAGAGTTTTACAGGTTTGAGTAAAATGAACGAACCAATTGAAGAAACCTTTTATCATGCTCCAGATCACGATCCAGTTTCACCTGTAGCATCCCCAAATGAAACTCTTAGCAGGAGAACTGTAAGCCTCAAACGGATGTGACACTTGATTTAAAAGTTAAGCCTTTTCTACTTTTGGAAACTGTGCTTGTTGAGTATGTGTCAAGAATGCAAACCAACCCTAACCCTACCTCTAGGTGGTTGCCAGTGAACCACCTAGATGTAAGATGTAGGGGTTTTGGGATTGTTTCAAGATTACAATGGCTGATCTGTCAGTGGTCAAACTAACAAATAGAATATCAAACTGAACACATCATTTTGAAGCAATCTGCTTTCTATCAGTTGCAATAACATTTTAAAAATCAGAAATCTGTGAGCCCGTTCTTAATCTGATGTTTTTGTGCAAAGTGTTTCCTAAATGGCAATCTTGGAGTGCAGATTTCATCTAACTACACTTTCTGGTTTATTCTTTTATAGGGCGTTGAGGGTCAAACACCTCATAAGTTCCACCAAATCAAGTCTACTATACATGCTGGGCAAGGAACAGTCAGTTCTTGTGACTAATGTGTTGGTTTTGGGAGAAACTGGATCTTAGGAGCAGCTTTAATGAGGACAAAACTGTACCGGCCAGATGACCAGATTATAGCATCTCCAACAGGATATGCTCTGTGAGAGGTTTCTGGCCAGCAGTGGTGAGTACAGAGGAGGTGAAAACTAGCAAAAGTGTATTTGTGCTACTAATGTCACAGTGCCGCATACCACACCTAATGTGCTGTTGGCCAGAAGTCCAAGCACAGGCAGGGTTTGGTCGTGGTTTGGCTCATCAGAGATATAACCTCCTTTTATTTCTGCACCATTTATTTGGTTACAATATCTGTGCGAGGGCAGACTACACCACAGTTTAAGTTACTACAGCGCTTCACTTCAACCCACAGTGAAGTAAAGACTGCATTTGAAAGCAACAATAAAGTGCACAGAGAGTAGAAACATATGGTTCCAATAAAAGGTCTTCAGCAACTCTGCTTTCAGAAATCAGCTCACATCCACCACAAAACACCACGATCCTGGGTTCACTTGCAGGGTAGGATTTAGCTGTAACGTCTCTTTCTAAGAGCTGAGAACACATTTTAATTTGATGCATTCCATTGTTTTTTTTTTTTAATATCTTTACAAGTCACTATCTAGGTGATGACATGAAAACAAATTTAATAGCCAGTTTTTGTTCAAAAATCCATATTCCACCAGCTGGAATGTAAATTAAGGAACATTAGAAGCTGGTGTTTTACAGAATCCAGAGAATGTTGCAGTGTGCAATTCCTCCATTAAAAGAGAAACTTTGTAACCAAACTGGAAACAGATGTCATGACAACTGAGCTCCACTGGGTGTAAATTACAAAGACACTGATTGAATCCAAATGAAGCTCTTTTATATGGCTCGAAAGTGAAGTGACATTAAAACATGGAAAATGAAGGCATGCTTGGGAATGATTGCTGGGTACAAGGAGTTGGCTCGGAGGGACTGATTGTCTCATCTTGTGTTAAAGTTCTCAGCATTGGTTTCATTTTACAGCAAAGTAGATCACAAAATGTTTGAGCCTGAAAAATCTAAGGGAAACAGCCATTTAGACCATTTCACTGCCACATCTTTGGCCATGAAACTGTGCTGCCATCTTGAATTTTGTGCCTATTTTTTTTAATCATTTCCTGGTGTGTGCAGGTGCAGCAATTTGAAAAGCTTTCTGTACCAGCCCAAAAACAAAGGTCTCATTTACACACACAGCTACCACTGAGGTAAACAGGGCACCCTTTGCTAAACATAATGTAGCCACTGTGGAACTTAAAAAGCAAGCGTATGGTAGTATTTGTCCATTTAAATGTCTAAACCACAAAGTCCTTTTAGTTAAATATTTCTCTATAAATATTTCTCTCTTAAAGGCAGGTGTTGAAGTAGAATAACTTGTGTTGTTTTATTGTATTCTGTTGATGTTCAACATTACAGTTGTGTCATGAATTTAAGATTATTTCTGATAAATGCTCTAGGAAGTCGTCTTTGTGGTCCAGATTTACATACACACCACATAACCATATCTAACTATTCTAACAGCTCTGCAAAGCCACACGGCTAACATGCTCACTGTAGGCTGACTATGAAAGAAAGATCACCATGACATCAGTGGAATCAGCTTTTCATCTATTTTTCTTAGAGTCAGTGATGATGGGACAGAGTGATGATATTAGCCAATGCTAGCAAACTTTATCCATACACCTTTATTTGTGCTTTATTTGTGCTTCATAAACAAAGGTTATGTCTTCTCTTTCCCACACTTTATATTTTGTCCTTGTCCACTATGCTTTCTTTTTTCTCTCTTCTCTTTCCCCTCACCTCGCAGTTCTTCCTTCCCGATGCTACAAAGCGCTTGCTCACAGAGGACCATCTGATTTGGGGGTTTTCTCTCTAATATTTTAGGGTCTTTACCTTACAGTATAAAGTGCCGTGAGGCAACTATTGTTGTGAAGCGACGCTTTATGTGAGACTGAGGATGACAACCTGCAGGAAAAGTATTGAGGCTTATATAAACCAGCTTGCATCTGCTTCGTTCTTCATAACGAGACAATTATGTTAATATGTAAGATTTTGCATCATAATTTCACACTGTTGTGATAGATTTTGGAAAACAGCCCAAACTTTGAGACAATACATCCAACTGTAGAAGGTCAGTTCACAAGCCTTAATTGATTTCTAGACAAGAACAGAATTCTTGATAGAACCTTGATAACTATGTTTAAACTCGCTCAGCTTTATTACCCTAACATAAAAAATAGAGGCAGAGAATCACCAACATCACTGGGTGTCATTTTGTTGAACTGCTATGAACAAGGCTGACATAACAAAGCCACTGCAAAGCTCAAGTGACACAGCTGGAAACCCATAAGATTATGCATACATCTGAATATCTAACAAAGTCTGCTTTCAAGTCTGACAGCAAATCCATTTTTCTTATGTGACACATTTAGCACATTGTGAGAGAGATGAAGAAAAAGAGCTGTGTGAAAAGAAGCAGACTAAATCTGCAGCATATTAACTTTGACAAATGTGTTCTGCATATGACGAGAAAGACTTTAAAACAGGCAGAGCAATCAAACGCACGCCTCCCTTTGACATAAATAAATGCTTGATAAATTGGCTGTGTACCATCTGATGTCCTTAAACATGAAATCGCTTGTTTTCTTCGTGAAAGCAAACTCTGCAGGAAGCGAGCGCCTGTATTTACACTGATCTCAGAGACAGCGATTAATTTTCAACTCTACAGAGGCTAAACATCCTCCTGAGACGCTCTGTGAGAATGTGATGCCTCAGGGCGAAAAACCTTTACGTCACTGCAGAAACATCTACCAGCTGTGTGAGCAAAATAATGAAACAGTTCAAATCATTTTGAGGCTGTGACACAAAGGGCAGCCGCGAATTAATCCATAGTACAAACACGCCGAAGGGGTAACAAGGAAGCAATTTATGGCGCCGAACCACGACATGGATGGAGCTTTACGGGGAGGAAAGTGGGAGATTTGACCTCAAGGCCACAGAGGGGGGGAAAAAATGACTAAACAGAGGAAAATGGAAGCTGTGAGCTCTGCTTGTGGTGATTTCATGGCTGCTTGTAATCTTCTTAGTAGAAAGAGAGCAGCAGAGAAAGAGAGTGAGAGGGCTAAAACTGGAGTAAAGCAAGAAAAGAAATGAAGAGAAAAAATGCAAATGCAGAAAAAGGCTTGTGCTGTATTAATCTCCAAATTCTGATTTCATCCCTGCTTGTTCTAGCATGATGCCCGGAGAAGATATGTCAGAACAAGAGAGATGAACTGAGCAAGGCAGCATTTGCCGTAGGCGTCTTATCAACAAGATCTGTTTCCATCCCAGTTTTCACAGAGAGCTCCAATATATGTTGTGCTGAACCGCACTCAGAGTCCTTCATTAATAACAGATCTGTTGTATGCTAGTGAAAAAAAAAATCTAAATTATGGACAAATTCTGCATTTTTCATTTACATCTCTAGTCCCAAACAGCAGATCAGAAGTTGCACAGGCACAGGCAGCCAAACTCCTCCAGGATGGCACATCAGTACGTGCCATTGCCAGAAGGTTTGCTGTCTTTGCAGTCTCAAGAGCATGGAGGAGATTCCAGGAGACAAGGAGTTACTGTACGACAACTGGACAGGGTGGTTGAAGGTTCTCAACCCCTCAGCAGGACCAGTATCTGCTACGCAAGGAGGAACAGGATGAGCACTGCCAGAGCCCTACAAAACGGCCTCCAGCAGGCCACTAGTGCACCACAACATGCACCACAAATGACAAAAATTACAATACTTGGTCCTAATTCCATTTCTGAGTGCCTACTTCTCCTGTCTTCACCATCACTTCCTTCCATAAAATCAAACAACTTAAAAAATTCCTATTGCTTTGGCGGCTCCTCAGTTTTTTTTTTTAACCTGCTGTTTTTTGTCCCTCTCTGGGTGTTGACATGAATAAACGAGGCTGATAAATCTGACTGCATGACTGTTCTTCCAATTTGAATAAATGAGGCAGCCCTCAACAGTCAGCGCCAAGAATCACATTTCACAAACCCTGGAACTCCTTAATGTTGAAATGGAATGAAATGCATGTGCAGGTCAGGCCTCAAAAAGCCTCTGCAGCCACATCTGCATAAACTGAAGTGCAGCAGGCTTCCTCAAAGCCAGACAGGAATACACATAAACAAACACGAGAGAGATGCCGTGGTAAATATTTCCGGAGATGCAGACTGAACACTGGCTGTCCCTCTGTGTTGTTTACTGTCCAGCTGACTGGAAAACAATACTAAATACTTGCTGTAATCTATGCAAACCTCCGGGAGAACTAATTTGTGGAATGAGGTGATGAAAACAACACTTTTATTTGTGAAAAGACAAAAAAGCACACAAAAATCTGGGCGGGGGTTCACGTTTCTCCTCCACCTAAGCTCAGTGGTGAGGTGAGATTTACAGAAAAGCAAGCAGAGAATATACATGTACCCTCCCACCCCTTTCAAAAATTAAAAATGAAAACAAAATAAAGCTACGATTAGTCTTAAATAAGACAAATTGGACCACATTAAAATATACTGCTCTGACAACCTCTTGCTGCACTCCTTCCTGGCTGTAGAATTGTAAAATGCTATTACTACTATAGTTATCTAATGATTTACTATTAGGACAATGATCAGAACCATTGCTTTACCAAAAGTAGCAATAAAATACTATGAAAACACCTCACTATACATAAATATCCATGACTGGCAAATTCTAAATAAAGTATCAAAAATAAAATTATGTATTCTACATCAGTGCTATATGGATCAGTATTACTGCTGCATATGTTTAAGGTTTAGCTTGTTTTGAAAACTTCCTATTCTGTTTAATCTACAGCAATGCATCATATTCTATAAAATCACAGATTTGTAGCAGCATACACACAGGATACAACTCAGAAATACAGGCCTACATCTTGATTTACAAAACAATTTTAAGTACAGCACCAGTCAAGTGTGTCCAAACTTTAGACTGGTACTGTAAATTTATAAGCCTGTGTCTCCAATAATGTAATGGTTAACATATTTGCTTGAAAGCAAAAGGTCACTGGTTTGATTCTAGCTGGAGGCACAAATCCCCTTTGGGGTTGCATCAGGAAGGGGATCCAGCTTAAAACTCTGCTAAATCAAACAGTGAAGCTACCTGCTGTGCTGACCCCTTGCGGCAAGGGAGCAGTTGAAAGTAGCTTATTAAATATATTTATTCTTTAAAAATCAGAGCTGAATTAGCTTGAGAATGGTGTGACATGGTTACCTGGGAATATCTACAACAGGAATAAATGTGACTAAAAAATAAATGTGGTAAACTTTATACATTTGGTCAACAAAGTGATTTTGCAGAAATATGAATCTGAATGTTGGTAGAGTCTGCAACTGTTCAACTTGGCTGTTTGTTAAACTGGACATGGCAGGAGTTACAATGATAAATGAGAGGGCTTGTTTACTTGCTAATGCTAGCTCTGTGTCCACACAAGGTGCAGCTGATAACTGATCTCAGTGCAGTGAAAGCAGAGCTACTTTCTGCTTGTCCAGCATGCTAGTCTCCAATCAAAGACCAAAGGTTTATCTAATGTGCGCAAACAACTTGCGGAACTCTCAGGTTGACAAGCTCCAGCTATTGTTAACAGGACATGGACACACCCATGGGAACCCCATGCAGATTTCAGTGGCTCCGTTGTCAAGCTGCATTAATTCTGCTTTCAGAGACAATAGCTAACTGCCATCACAAGATGGCAGTGATGCAAAGGATAGATGCAAGCAAGCTAGGGTTGCAACGATATGAGATTTTCACGGTATGATATCTGTCTCAGAAAATATATATCACGGTTATCACCGTATTTCACATATATTATTATAAGTTACACTGACCCTTAAAGAAAAATGACTAATGTACTTGGAACCATTTTAATGACAGTTTTGTTTAAAATGTCTCCTATACACCTCCTGTTTTTATTTGTAAAAATTGCAATATTAGAATAAGGAAAAAGCCAAATCTGTAAATAAAAATGAATCTGTCTCTTTAGAAAGAAAAAAAATCTTTGTTTTTGTAAACAAATATGAGAAAAACTGCAGGAGTATTATATATTTTATATATATATATATATATATATATATATACACACACACACACACACACACACACACACACACACACACACACACAGACATATGTACTCTTAGAATTAAACATCCTGCATTTAAAATGTTCAGTAAAATTATGTATCACCATAAAAACATATTTAATATCTGAGAAACTGAGCCTGGGTCTGTGTCTGATCAACTACTGTTGACTGCTTTATAACATGCGTTGTTCTGCTGTTAGTGGGAAATAAAAAGATACTGCAGATAAAGGGGATTATTTCTGAAATGATCCTCATAATACAGATTTTACTCTTAAGGCTTTCATGCCGAGCCTGATTTTAAGAGATGAAAAATATACACAACAAAGTTTTTAAATGAACGCATATAAATGCCGTCTCTCACGTCCAAAAAGGCCCTTAACACGGACATTCGCATCCAGCACAGCACACGCTTCACGGCCAAGGGCACGGGCGTGTCTGTAGTTCGGATGACTCAGCACTTTTGCTGGTGGTTAGCGTGTAAACCGAGCATTTGTTAGAGAGACAGGTATTAATGAGATACCTACTTATATCTGCACGGAGAGATGGTGTCGTAGATGTGAGAACAAGTTTGAAGTATTCCCTCCTTTAGGGGCCACTTTTCTTCCACACTGTTTGTAAACGGGATACCATCCTCATGCACGTTTGGTGGTTATCCAAAGCAGTTCCACACTGCTGATTTTAGTTTAGTGCTTTTTATTTTTTATAAGTGGATGGAGACTGATTAAATTTGTCGCCATTTTCACCGCAGTGTGCCTCAGAGCGGCACCGCTGACCAAGAGGCAGCTGAGACGGAGCGAAGCTGCGCATCCGTGTGCGAGATTCTCAGCTGGCTTGCCTTTTTCCCTTATTACCAGTAATAAGCAAACATCCATGGTATGATAACCGTGTATTTTAATACCATGGTATACCGTGAAACCGGTTACCGCTGCAACCCTAGAGCAAGCATGAGAGAACCTTTATGACAGAAAATCATTAGAGAATAAAGGGGAGGGAATACTTTACTCTGGTATGTTTTGATCAATGTCTACTTTTACTTTTTAATGTAGGTAAGCACTGCTAGCCTTGCTTGCCCATGATGGAACGCCACTGCCTACGCTCACTCTGTTAATATTTTGTTTGTGGCTGCTTGGCAGAGCCATTCTAACCATCACACGAAAAGGCAGCTGTGCTTCTTTTTCCTACTAATCAGCCGACGCCACAAAAATCCCCACTGACATGTCGTCATACCTGCCATTCCACACCAGAATGTCGCTGCACGGGTGAGTCACCAGATGATAAGGCCGGGCTCAGGCTGTGTGGCAGAGTGGGGCTCCCAGTTGGCTGTGTTTTACATGCTGAAACCCATGTGTTTCCTTTTAGTGAGTGGAAAAGCTGAGTCTGATTTTTTTTTTTTTTTAACCTGACTCCAGACATCTAAAGCTCTGCAGCTGGGTTCTCTGAACAGTCACAATCTGGACATTTATTCTTTATAAACCAAAGGCAGTCATTTAGATGTATCCTCTCCTATAATGCAGTTTGACACATCAAAGTGTGTTTTCAAATACTGGGGAGCCTGACCACATATCAGCCCCTTCAAATGTGATGTTACATTCTCTGTTTCCATTTCTTTAATGTGTCACTTTCAACGTACATCACCTGTAGTTAACTCACCAAAATTTGCATCCCCAACAGAATTTTGTTTTGAGTCACCACTAAATACGGAATGAAGAATTTGAAAAAGGCCTGACAAAAACTGGTCATAGGGTGTTTTTTTTTTGCTAGTCAAAAATAATTATATAATTGTTTTTTTGTGTGTGTGCTTTCGTGCAATTACGGTAACAGAGTCACCAATTCCATTCCAACATTTGTGTTTAATTAACTGACCTGATTTTTATTATTAGGTACACCTTGCTAGGACTGGAGCAGACTCCTTTTTGTCTTCAGAACTGCGTTAATTCTTTGTGGCATTGTTGTGGTATCGTTGAATATTGACATGTTAGCGTTGCACAGTTACTGCAGATTATGTGACTCTCAAGAACTACCAAATCCCAGTGTATACTCTCACCCCACAAAATAAATAAATAAATATGATTGCCATAACTATATACAGTACCAGTCAAAGGTTTGGACACACGAAACCTATTAAAGTTTCATTTCCCTCCACAGATTAGAGTCCCCTTCTCTATCAAAAAAGAATATCTGTGCAATTTTGTCATTGTCAGTTCAGTCAACAAAAAAAAAAGGGAAAAAAAGTTTGTTTAATTTTTTTTATAATTAATAACATAATGTCGATGAAGTCTTGTTGAAGAGGCCCGCTGTGAATTTTTGCCCATGGCCCAACAGAGTCTAGAATTGCCACTGGTTAAAGAGCAACATTAGTATTCATTCAATGTTGCATGTTTATCCACCGAATTAATTTAAGCCCTCTTTTGCCTCTGTTTTTGGACTGTAGCAGTCACTCAAAATCCTGTCTGCTGTTTGATGACCTATTTGCTAAACAGTTTCCTGCTACAAACAGGATTAATTATTATTGGACAGCTAATGACTTAGCCAACTCAAGCATGGGTTCACCACGATGAGAGTGGCCTTATTATTTTATGTGTTTGATACAACAATAGTCATAGTCACTTTAACAAAATCTGCAGTCAGAAGTCATACTTTTTTTTTTTTTTAATTAATAACCCTAAATCCTTCCATTTGCTTTTGGAAAGAAAGAAGAAAAACTCTACTGAGCCGCTCAGCAAGACATAAGCAGAGCGTTAGCGCTGGTCTGGAGTTTGCTCATAACATTGGAATGCAGGTTCATGAGGCCTGCACAGTGAGCAGAAAGATAACATCCTGCTTGTGGCAATTAGCTCTGAGCCTATTAGCAGGCCAAGAAGCGATGCTCAGCTTGGCTTTTAAAGGTTCCAGTCAAGCATCTATGACAGTTTTAAGTTTGAAACCTAACAAATACCAGTGTAACTTCCTGACTTTCCCTGACACACTTTCACTGCAGGCTATTTCAAAAGGACTATTATTAGGACACATGGCGTCGGTGAGTTGTTGGCTTTTAGTGCACCAAGCATTTCCATCCGAAACCCAGAAATATTTATTATTTAGAGGTGAATTTGAAGTACTAAAGCTGTATATGTTGTACTCCTGATGCTATTCTATTCTGGAGGAGCTTTATCAAGTCTGAAAGAAATACCACAGTGATCTCAGCTTGAGGTTGGCCTCTTCAATCTTTTAAAGGATAGAGAACTTATACTATGTTTTTACATTTACGATACACAACAAAAAAAGAAATGTTTAGAAGCTGCAGTTTGATTAATGTTGATCCAGTGTTTTTGTACCTTGACATGCTAGCTAAAGTCACCGCCTCAGCCTCCTTTCTTCACTTGTTAAAGATTCACCCGTCTCCCAGCTTATAGGAGACATGTCATATTCTTTGTCATTTTATCTCTACATCTTATTACTACTCAAAGTTGCCTACCTGTGAGTTAAACACAGATATCAGCATGTTACTTGACGAGACTTCTGAGGCTACAAACACAGCAGATCACAACAGAACAAACACCTTTTGAGAAAGCACTGAGAATAGATATAATAAAAAACAAAGTTGGACAGAACTTTTGGGCCTTGCAAGTTTACCTCCACGTGGTTGGGCAGTGCGTTGAAAAATTTAAATCCCGGAATCCTCTTGTCGCTGCACAACACGCCTACGTCTTCACTGTGTTTGCAGTCTGAAACGCCAATCCCATTGGATGGACACTGCGCCAAAGTCTTCTCTTTGCCGGTGCAGTGGAGATTGTCAAACCAGATGGGTCCTGATGGGACAAAATAGATATTAACCGATACTTCCATGGGAATTTTTTTTCCCTTTTATTGCAACTCTTTTTTTGGTAAAGTTGGGCTCCAAATATTGCAAACTGTTTACCTGCAACTACTAGTTCATAACTTGAAAGATAATTTCCAGGGGTTATATCAATAACATGTTCAGCCAGACATGCCATCCATTTTTGGGAGTGTACAGTGTCCAAACTTTTGACTGGTACTGTATATTAAATATCTATCCAGGTTGATGAGAAGAAAAATACTGCAATACCTTCTCCTTTCCCGTATTTCGAAGATGGCGACCATGAGACAGCTTCCACGTAGCCCAGCTCCCTGCACACCACCTGAGCAGCATGGATGCTGAAGTCATCATCGCAGACAGTGCCCCACTCGTTGTTGTAGAAAACCTCCACACGGCCCTCGTTGTGTTTCCTCTTTTGCCCTGCCAGTCGGAGCTGAATCCTGGGCGTGTCTGGAGTCAGCTGCGGGGCAGTGTACGCTTCATGTTCTGGATATGGGTAGCCCGGTGGGTACCCGAGATGCTCATACTGTGCAACTGACAGCTTTAACAGCATTAACAGGATGACAGTGCAAGCATATAGGCTCTGGATGACCCTCATTTTGGTTGGAACTAATGGAAAGCCAAAAAGAGAGGAGTGACCATTAACATTCCTTTGTGGTTGCCCCAGACAGTTCATTACAGTGATATTTGTAGTTATTTTAAATTCTGAGAAACTCTAAGGATGACAGAGAATCCTCAAATTGTGCATGTCTGCATTGCAGTAAAGGAATTCTAGGATTTAGAGACAGACCCCCTACTAAGTCAGACGATCGCAGCTTCTTTTTGGATAGAGTCTCATAGATCCCATCAAGCAGGTACGTAACTAGCAGGTGGAGCCATTACATTGTAAGTTAAATATTAACTTCATGTGGTGGTGGAGACCAAAAACAACGATATGTGTGTGAATGATAGACTTCTCAAAATACAATCTAATGTTGGTTCATGTCTGTTAACAGTGTAAAAATTGAGAAAAAAGTCCACTTTATGAGGTCAGGAAATGTCAATATTTTGTTCTTTTACTGCCCCCAAGTGGCAAAAACGTGTTTCATGCAGCTTTAAAGAGGACATATACAAAATCCACTTTTTTAGCCCTTAAATACATTTTTTGTGTCTAGGAGTGCAGGAAATTTAAATGGTTATATTCTTTTTGGGTCATAATTTTCAGTCTGTTCAGTTTTTTTTTCTGTTCCCTGTTACTTTTTCTTTTCTGTTAAGTCACAGTATTTGCTGCAGAACTGCTAGGGCATGGACTTCTGGCTAACCAATTTCAGGATCCTCAATTTTTTTTTTCCGCAGTGATTTTGTAGTCCAGTTAAGCGGAAGTTTGGTTGTTGGGTGTATATCGCCCCCTGCCATCAGAGCCTCTCCGAAGTGCCTGGTTATATCTCGTAAATGTACTCACATCAATTGTTTCTCTGCCGGTAGCTAATTGTATCGCTGCTATCAAACTGCAAAAATGGCCGAACGGGGTGGAGTGGAATGCTCTGCGACCTGGAGGGGAGGCGGGGCGTGAAATGTCTCATTCCCATTTAAAGAGACCGCACCAAAACGAGTTGCTTTAAGACAAGCTTCAGAACAGCGGTAAAAGAGGGGTCTGTGGAGTTACAGTAACGAGGAATTCAGACCAAAGCATTGCAGCTCTACTTTATATAGATCACAAGTGAATGATTTACATATGAAAAGGAAGGATTTAAAAGCATGACACGTGCCCTTTAAAGTAAACAATTGTATTTTTTGTGTCATGTTCGCTGTGTGATGCATCAAACATGAAACATGTAGCACAGCTGAATTACAGACCTGTTTGACATAGTGCTGTTTACGCCCAAATATTTAAAAGGTTTTTTGTTTTTTTGTTTTTGGCAACAGATGCTTTATAACTGATTCCCTTGATGTTTTTTTTAAAATAGCAGATAGAAACATTAAGACTGACTGTTGACTGTTGTCATAATGATATCAGTATTCAAATATTTAAAAAATAATAATTAAAAAAGATTTAAAAAATGTTTCTTTTGATCAGAAGAAAAGCTGGAGCAGAAAAATCTTGCACTTTTGTGAGAAAAAATCTGTTAGGAAACACATGATCCCTCAGCTCTGCAGACCTTCTACTCACTGTAACGTGGCAGCAGTTACACAAGCTAGAATCAACACACATTACAAATGAACAAATGGAATGAAGCCCACAAACTTGGCGTCCGCTTACAATGTGTGAGTCTAAACAGCTATGCTGTCATCAGAATAACATGTTCAGTGTGTACGGACACGGTAAAGTGGCACATAGCATCTTCTAATCGAAGGGAGCGATAGATCAGGGTGTTTCTGACTCTCCTTTGCTTAAACAAAAGGTGAACTTCACTGAAGTGGACACCCTGCTATCTGAAACCTTTACTGCCTTTTGCTTCAGAGACACTGACATTTCTGGAGCAATGAAATCAAATCATGCTCATAATAAAAATATATATATTCTACTGCTGGTAGGTGAATGAGTAGAGGGGGATCTATGAATTGGCTGCAAAGGTCAAAATGTCAGTTTATAAGAATGTCAGCCAGTCTTCTCATGCTCTTTGCTAGACCTCTGAGAAGCGCACCCCTGCAAGTAGACACTGAAACTCTGCAGTTTTTTTTAAAAGCCTGTATTTTTCTTCAAAGTAAAATGTTACACACTTTTGTTCAATGCAATTTTGGGTACACGTTCATAACAACTTCATCTGATGGGCATTTAACAATTGTTTGCAAATAAAATGCCAGAAAACGATTTTTACAAGTCTGTAGAACCCGTGGTGACAACTTTTACTGAAAATTCACTTTTGTACTTTTGTAAAGCGCTAATGTGATGCACACAGTGACACATCACATTAGACGTGTCACTTTGTGCTGAAACCTCAGAAAGAGCTCTCAAATCAGTAAGTTTGCAGTTTTCAAGCCAAGATTGTTTTAAGTTAAAGCAGTAAAACTGAACCGGTGAAGCAGCGGCTCCCCATTACCGCGCACCACACTTTATGTCTCTATAATAACGGCTGGTAGGATTCTGGAAGTGACTACAAACTGTGGCTAAACTTACTTTTCTTCCCTCTGCTGAAAATAGTCCCTCCTGAGGCTGCAGCCACCCAGCAGCTCCGTGCGTAAAAACCCAGCCTGAAGTCAGCTGTTTCTCTTCCTCTGCCGCTGCAGCTCCAGCTCTAAACTTTCACTCCCTGTAATGCAAAAAAA
>VUQJ01015034.1:2807-16753 GCA_015108635.1 Andinoacara biseriatus | reverse complement strand
AGTAGCTATCGGTACAAAAAATGTGTCTTCTTGGAGCATTGTTTTGTAACAGTGAGGAAGGAAAAGCCACACTGACTTGTCATGACGTTTTCCGTAAACACTGTTAACTCACAACTTGATTGCGGCAGCATATCAGAAGGGAGCTTTTGTGTGTTTTTGCCCAGGTCTGGTAAGTGCCTTCCCCATGTTTGGCTCCTCCTTCTTCTACATCCAGAGTTCAGGCTCTTCCTCCATCCATGCCCCATGCATCCTGGCTGTTAATCTGAGTGGACTTCACTTTCTTAACAAGGATACACATGTGAGTCACATAAGCATGTAGAGGCTGTGCTCATTTGACCTTTTTACCACATCTATTATCATAAAAAAGACAAAAAAAAATGCAGCCATTTCATTCTTTTTAAACAGAGCATTTGGCTCCCTCTCCTGGTTAAACTGTTTGCTCGCTATCCCATCCATCATTTTTTTAAATCTAAATGACCAAAAAAGAGAGAGAAAATATAACCTTACAATTTTGGATACTGAATTTGATTTTAATGTCTATTTATTCCTTGAATGATTATTTGTTTGTACATTTGTGTGTTTATGTGTGATTAGGAGACTATGGTGCGTTTCCCCCTGAAGGAGATCCAATCAACCCGCACCCAGAGACCAACATCTGGCTCCAGTTACCCATATGTGGAGATCATGATAGGTGACCTGCTTAACCAGCGTGTCGCACAGCTGCAGCTGGAGCAGGTGAGAGCGTAAGGCATAGATGGAAAACCTATAAATAGGTTTTACATTTTTGGACACATTTTTGTAGGTTTGCCTCTGTAGATTAGATTAGATTAAATTTATCCCTTTGGGAGGGTTCCGTCAGGGAAATTAAAGTTCCAGTAGCCCTTTTTACAAAGGCACACAAATAGAGATACAGTCGGGAAAAAAATATTGATATACAAGAAATGTACCAGAATATGTACACCACCACAGTGAACATGGGACTGAAGTACAAAGTTTCAGCTTTAATTCAAGGGGGTTAACAAAAGTGCTGCATTAACTGTTTAGGAATCATGGCCATTTTTATATGCAAAGAAAAATATCACATTTATTTACCTTGGAAAAAGTTTGGGTTGCATTTGCAGTTGATGTGGTATGATCTGCACTACATTAAAATTGAAAGTCTGCACTTCAATCACATGTTGATTGTTTGATTTAAAATTCTCTGTTGGTGTACAAAAGCAAAATTACAAAATCAAATAAAAAATAAACCAATAAGCAGTTTCAGTCCAAAAATTGAAAGCCCTAACTGTGCCTCTCTGCAGTCTGTATTCACTCTTCATGGTGAGTTCAGTGTTGTTTCATTACGTGTCAATGTGATATGTTTTCCAGGGCCTGGAACTGTGCCGAGTCGTTGCCATGCACATGGAGAACATGCTGTCAGTCAGAGAAAAGAGACTCACCTTGCCACCAAGTGAAATCACTCTGCTATAGCACAGACATGAGGATGTAAACACACAGAAATCATAGTTTATGCCTTAAAAATGTGCTCTATCTACCTCTATTCTTAAGACGGATTATTTTTGTATCTTAAGGCACTGTTATGTAAGCTGATAAGTTGTTTATTGTGATTATTTAAAAAAATGTTTGTCCGCTAGGGCCATGACAACTTTTTTTTTCTTAATTGATCAAGTTATTTTCGTAATGTATCATTTGGCACATAAAATGTCATTCATGTCAGTCACATTTGTATTTCAGGAGAAACTGAGTCACACTTGACTGAATGTCTCACTCATTAAAGCTTATAGCTGCTCTGTAGCATAGCACCTATAAGAGTTACGGTCTCCTCAGTATGCGCCCCCCTCTTTGGAAGAATAGCGTGATTTGCTTTGTTCTTGGGGCAGCATTGATTTAAAGTAGCTGTGGTCTTCCACTGAACAGAGGGCAGGAAGCCAGTTTATTGCTGCAAAAAGAAACATTTGTGTGCACACTGAATAACAAAAAAAATTGTATAACCCCGCCTTGCATTTAACATTAATGGAAGCATTTGGTTTGCCAGGATAAATAGGTGTTCCTGACACATTTCTGATTGTCTGCTTTGCCAAAGAGCAAAGTCATTTATCACAAATACGTTTTGAGGCCACGTCACTAACAGTTTGCACTAACTTAAATTATTTATTTTTACTATTTTTTGTAAGTAGATGTTTTACATAACTAATGCATGTGAATAAGGCTATACATTAAAGCTTTAGTATAACTATTTCTGGTATCTGAATTTTTTTTTTTTAACAAGTACATGGAAATGTCCAAGATTCGGACTGAAAGAGTATGAAAAATAATGAGTAAATGAAATACTAATAAATACAGCTAAAAGGCAACGTGAAACAACTGAATGCCAACATATCTCCAATAGACTTCAATCCTTTAATAAAATTTTTTGTGTAAAAAGAAGGTATAACCATTTTTGAAGGACAAAAACCATAATATGTGTTCTTACAGTCTTTATTTTAAACACAGGTTTTGACATTTTAAAAAAATCCTTGCACTAAGGTAAAATATTTGTATTTTTTTTACCACAATTTCAAGTGAGAAGACTTCGCTTTATTAACTGTTAGTGGATATTTTATCTCTGGCAGTTCCATTTTGTGTACAGGACTTCCCGGTTGCCGCGATGTACCCACTAAAATAGTTGGGGCGTAGCGCCGGTGCGTCCTGTGTTACAAACCGAGCATCACTCTGGGGAGCGCTTAGTTGTGTAGGCGTTTCTGAGTAATTGCTCGCAGATTTCCTCGTCCTCATTGGTTACCAATAACGGGATCCGTGTGAACCGGGAAGAGGGGGGGGGCTGCTATGGTCAAACCCACCACGACCTAAGCAGCACCAGGAGGGAGAGGAAAGAGGAGAGCCGCCGCCGCCGCCGCCGCCGCAGCAGCAGCAGCAATAGTAGTGTTCCCCCGCTTTCAGGCTGCATGGGCTAGTCCGTTAGCTAGCTTAGCATCTTCCGACTCCGCCGAACCGCCTCTCCTGCCGCCGACAAGCTCGGGTTGTTACCTCCGTGGTATTCTCTCCGTCCCCTCGGTCCTGCCTCCCCCGTGCCTGGCTTGAAGATGATGAAGTTTAGGTTTCGTCGGCAGGGGACCGACCCGCAGAGAGAGAAGATAAAACAGGAGCTTTTCGCCTTCAACAAGGTAAAGTAACGGGACAAGAGGAAAGCGAGGGAGACGAGATTCTTCCTCACTGCTCTTCCCCCAAACTAAAAGAGTCTGATTTTTATGAAATAAGCAAGTACTTTGCAGCGTTTAAGTCCGGCCGCTCCTCTCGTTCTCGCTGCTTGCTGTCCTACTTCACGGACAGAAAGCCAGATTCGCTGTGAAGTGCGGGTGATGTGTTTGTGGGGCGCTTTGTTTGTTTGGGGGGTGTTGAGTTGTTTTCACGGTGTGTTAATTACTCTTCACCCAAACGGGGCCCTCGCTCAAAGTGAGCACCAAACAACAATCAAAACTTGTCATCGTAGAGCTAAAATTTGCTGTAATTAACCAGCAACAAGGGATTATGTCGGTGTTGAGGGCTTATTATCATACAGATTAACGGGATTAAATTACAATACATGCACTTCCAGCAGTTTGATGCTTCGTGTGGTGTGACCCATCTGTCATATAAAGACCGGGATGGTTCTCGGCGCGATGACACTTCTGACTCCTCTCATCTGGTTTGCATGCAGAAGGTTTTTATCTTGCTGGGTTTTGTTGCGCTCAGACCTCTTGTTCTAGTTTTTGAGGGTCTGTGGGTGCAACCACGAGTGTCAGGTTTCATGCTGCTCAACTGGATTCGAACCAGTTCATGTACAGTAAATCTCAGCTTCCTGTGTTAACATTCAATGGTGGTGGCTTTCCCCTCCGGACAGTGTTGACGTCCATTTAAGAGCTCATTTCAGTTCCACTTTCAGTATCAAGCTGCGTGTTGTCACCCAGACCACCGCTGCTAAACTGGTGGAAGCTTAAAAGCAGTTTGTGGGATGCATTGATAAGTGTCCATGTCCAATACCAGCTGCAGTAATCTTTATTTATTTATTTTTTTGGATGAGCAGCAACTTTCCTAACAGGGTCTTTCTACACTCATACTGAGTAAAGACAAACTGAGCACTGCAGTGGCCTTGAACTCAGGTCAGGTGAGGCCACAGTCTGCATGCTGCAACTCACAGTGTGCCAGAGAGCTGGGCTGTCCAGACCTTTTAATGTCGAAACACTCAGTTCATCCAGCACACTGACATTAACCCTTTTCAACAGGGTTGTTTAGAACTGCAGTGCAATTAACACAATGATGGATGCACAGTTATAAATCTGCTGCAGAGTCTTTATCTCTAAAACCAATCAACACTTCAACTTGCACTCTGAAGGAAAAACACTTATATTTGTATCCATTTAAGATGACTAATGAATAAGTAATTCTGCAAGAGTATTCAAAAAACACTGACCAGCGCATGTCCCAACAAATGTTAATCAGCTTTTCATGGCTTGTAGGGTCGCACATACGTGACCTTGCTGACTTGGGTAACCCCAGTTGTCCGAGTGGCATGAATGAGACGTCTCATTGTGGCAAGCACACTGACACAAGTGCTTTGAGGGACAGCGCTTTAACAAACTGTCCTCAGAGCAGCGCCCCCCAGTAGCTGCATTCCAGCCGTGGCCCTTGTTGCTTTTGCCATTGAAAGATTTTAGATTCAGCCAAGATTGTTGTTCTCCTTGGACCCTCAGCAGTACTCAATATTAATCAGCGTCTCTCTTGCTATTACAATTATCAAATATTTTATTTTGATTAAAAAAAACAAAAACGACAAAAAAAACTGTTGTATGTTTTCAAATGAGGAAGTTCAAGCATTTTTTTAAAGCAAGCAGTTGATGTTAGCTTCTCAGATATGAGGATTTTATGCTTTCTCTGGCACACATAGTTATAGTTTGGATTTTGACACAATTTTCATTGTTGGTTATTAGGGCTGGGCCACATCATATCATTCATGATAATACCAGTAAATAATCTTGCCCGGGAAAATAAATTATATCATGATATGCTAATTTCATGGCGTAAATACGTCCCCCCACCACGCAGCGGATTAACCTCACGTGGGTCATGCAGCGTTGCCAATTTAGTGACTTTGTTGCTAGGCTTTTTCCCCCTAGCAACAAATGTAGCTAGTTTTCCCAGTGACGTCAGAGAGTTCTGGAATCCTCCGCTGTCGCCGTGTTTTGTCTTCGTACTGCTTCCGTTCTGACGCTTTGGCGTCGTCCGGACCCCCAAGAGTACCTGGCTGCTGGGTTGTACTGTAAGTCACATGACCTTAATGACGAAAGTGAGTCTTTTTCGTGTGTTCGTGATGCAGCCGGCGGACACGTAGACGCCGTATTGAGCAGGTGGACCCGGTGCTGTCATACGTCGGTGCAGATGTCTGTGGATTTAATGAGTGGATGAGAAACTTTCTGACTGAAGGAATTTTCTTCATTCAGTCTGTTTACATGTTTTATTATTTGCACTGGCTGTACAGGAGTAAATGTGCCTGTGTGACTCAAGTGCCTTTTTGTTTATACCTTTTGGGGAAAAAAATAAATACATATTTTTGCCATTCAGCTAAAAAATATCGTGATATTATTTTTGGTCCATATCGCCCAGCCCTATCGGTTATGTTTATACAATACCAGTCAAAAGTTTGGACACACTTACCCATTCATAATGTTAGATCCCACAGGTAAAGGTGTGACAGCTTACTCCGTTTTAAAGGGTCCTGGTTACCCGTCAGCGGAGTCTTACTCCAGCTGATTCAATGTAACTCTACTTAAAGCTGTGGTGGGGTGACTCGCCTGGCCTCTGACCACCATTAAATCCTGACGTCTGCCCCGCTTCCTCCAAACTCCGAAGCCCCCAGTCAGGGGGCAACAGTTCATAATTTGACATATGATTGTCCACTCAGTACCAGGCTTAGGCTATTGAGCTATCAAGATCTCAACTTACTTGACAATATGAATGTTGATAGGTGTGATTATTATTAATCAATTCTATCATTGATTCCTGATAATATCCTATGTGGAAGTAAGCCTAGGCATGCATTTGACTTAAGTGTGCAAAAGCTCCTGATTAATCAGATTTGCATCATTGTTTCTGTTACTAAACTGTCCAAAATTATTTCTTGATGAAAGTAATTTGTGAGCTTGGTGTAGTGCCAAGTCACCTATGATGAAGATATTTTCTATTTTGTCAAACAAAATGAGACATCTGAGGAAGCGCACATTAGATAAATGCATCTGTAGTAGTAGAGTACAGTGAGACATTGTGTTTGGTGATGTACAGCAGCAAAACTACAGTGTATTTTAATCTAGATGTGACTGAAATACAGACATTCAGCTTCATTTCAAGGGAGGTTAACAAAATGTTGCATTAGCTGTTTAGAAATTACTGCCATTTTCATGTACAGTCCCCCAAGGATTGCTTTAATTCTTGGATGATGCTCTGCAGTCGGTGACTGAAGTCTGGAACCCATGGACATCATGAGATGCTCTCCTCAGCCTTTACTGCACCTACCTTCAGTTGCTTCTTGTTTGAGGGTCTCTCCACCTTCAGGAACTGAAAGGCATGCTCTTTTGGGATGAGATCAGGGGACTGACATGGCCATTGGAAAGTACTTAATGTTTTGGTTGCTTTTAAAGTTTGCTTTGAGTCATTATCTGTTTTCATTGTTGCTTTTCCAGCTTTTGGCTGAATCTGAGCAGAGAGTAAAGCCCTGTACACTTCACAACCATCCTGCTGCTTTGACAGTGATATGCTTCTCATGTTCCTCATGTTAGCTGTCCTCTGTGGTCTTTGAGGCTTTTTGTTGTTGCTGAGCTGGACAGTTCATTCATTCATTCATTCATTCATTCATTCTAAATATGTAGCAGATTGTTTGGCCACTCCTAAAGTTTTTTTTCTCTGATTGGTTTCTTTTGGTTTTTCAGCTTAATGATGGCCTCGTTCAGTTGCACTGACATCTCTTTGTACCTCATATTCATAGTCCCAGTTAAATGGATACCAGAGGCAAGACTCCAGAACCTTTCTCTACTAATTTTTGGAACAATAAGGAGACGGGCCTCACCTGTCCACCCAATTAATTTGCAGCATCTGACAATGAAGGACAGTGTATAAAAATGACTGTAATTCTTAAACAGTTAATTCAACTCTTAAAGTCCTTGAAGCTGAAAGTCTTCACTTTAATCACATCTTGATTGTTTTTTTTGTTTGTTTTTTTGCTTTAAGACAAAAACTATGAAAAATTCTTAATCCAAACTTCTACCTGTATTTAGGAAGGGAGACACTTGAAGAGTTTGTATTCATGTTGGCTCAATGTTGTATCCTGTCTAAAGTCTGTGGACTGTTTGTTTTACTGTAACAACACACACACACACACACACACACTTTTGTAATGTTTGGCAGCAGCTGCCAGACTGTCACAGAGGTGGTCTCTCTCTTCAGGAGGATCACTTTGATGTGTGTGTGTGTGTGTGTGTGTGTGTGTGTGTGTGATCACGCTGGCATTTTAAAGACAGAGTTAATGTTTTACCTCACGTCTGGCTTTCAAGCAAACAGCCAGGTTCAGTTTTTTTCTACTTAAGCCGTCCCGAAACCTCGAAGACCTCCACAACCTGTTTTTAAACCAGTTTTAGGTGTCTCTCTTTACTGGTTTCTGTTTGCATTTTCTGTGTCGACATTAACACTTTTCCAACTGTCTCGCCATCTGCTGACATGGGCTGGGGGAAAATACTGAGATTTTATGTTAATCCAATTTAACAAGGTCTGCAGAGCATTACAATAAAGCAGCGCTGCTGCCATCAGTCCTTTTTTAAAGAACTTTCCTGTAACTTTATTAAGGGAGTCCTCCCTCTTAGACGCCTCGCTGACTATACAGCGAGTGTGACGGGCAGAAATAGACACGCAACACTCAGACAGAACTGGGTGTATTTTAAGGAAGGAAGTCTAAAAAATAAATGCGAGCGTATTTGTTGTCTTATTTCTTGTGCCATCTGATAATCTCTCATCTGCTTGTCTTCCCCACTCTTTTTCTGCCTTTCTTTCTCTCGCAGACTGTGGAGCATGGGTTCCCCCATCAGCCCAGTGCTTTGGCCTTTGACCCCAAGCTGCAGCTCATGGCCATCGGCACAAAGTCGGGAGCCATCAAAATGTATCCTTCTGTCAGTGATCTGCAGAAGTTGTTTTGGAGCTGTCATCAGGCTCAGTAAGGCTTGAAATGTTCAAATAAGAGACGTCAGAAGAAGGGAGAAAAAAAAAAGGACAGGAAATAAAGAAAAAACTGCAATCACAACACGGTGTCACACTTTGGTTAATACATAGTTAAAGAGTCTCCAATTATTCAGGCTTAGACTAGATTAACAAATCAGATGGCAGCATAAGTCTCAAAGTGGTCATACCGTATTAGTCGGGGGATGGAAACTGCAAGTGAGCCAGCACCGTGCTGAGGTGACTGATGTGTTTGTGTCAAACAGACTATAATTTATCATATTTTAGCTCATGTCATGAAGCTGATAAAGACTTTCAGGACAGAAAGGATCTAAGAGTCCCTCAGATAAGAGTACAGAGACTGTTTCTCCTCCACTGCTGTCAGTTTGCAGCTTTTGAAGTATTGCTGTGTTTATCTCTCTGCGGTGCAGATATCGTATTGCTTCAGCTGAAGGTTTGTGGCAGAAGTCGATGTCTTGTGTGTCTGTCACTTTTTTTTTTTTTCATGCTCTTTAGTGAAAGAAGCACATTGTTGTAGGATGAGAGCTACTCATTCCTCCAACTGCCGTTATTGCACTTCAAAAAGCACGTCTCTACACTGATCATAGAGCTCTAAGTTATGGTCTGTATTTCACTGGTGATCAGTTTCAGTGGCACCTCGTAGTGTTTAAGAATGTCGAGGAAGTACCGATCAGTTGTGATTTTCAGACAAGCTGTTTATATAACATTAGTTTTGTAGAGAGGAGGTGCTGTGTGTGTGTGTGCGTGCGTGTGTGTGTGTGTGGGAAGTTGCTCTGTCTGCATTGCTGAGGTGGAGTGAAGAGGACCAGTCTGTCTCAGATCTTCATTTTCCAGGTTTTTCTTTTGAAAGTTGTGCCTTTTATTCCTATATTTTTACCACACCAGCTGCATTTCTAGAGAGAAAAGTACATTGTGACGCAGCCTGTGACCAGGGAGGTTGTAAACACACCCTCAGTTTTACTATAACTATTTCTCTAAATAACTGACAATCACTTTGTGTGCAATTTCCCGTTAAGTGGGTTAGAAAATATGATCGAAATGGGGGTTTGTTTACTGTCTCTAGCATCGTCTGGTCACGTAACTCTGTGACTAAAAATGTCATCACAGCCAATAGGATGGTTGACCAGAAGTATGAAAATGATGCCAAGGCTGGAAAAAAAAAAAAAATAACAACAGCATCTTCATTGCAACATAATTTAGACACTGGGGTTTGCAGAGGATTTCACTTCCAGAGGCCCAGAATACCTTAAATACATTTCTTGGTGTGCGGTCAGTGGGAATGATGACCCCCGACCCAGGGAGCGGCAGTGTGACGTTCAGTCTGTTTGAGTAATACCGGATGAGCTGAGTGAAGCTGTGCTGGGAATGTGTATCGGTTTGGCTCGTGAGATGCATTGCGACAAAACCATAATCTGGCTCAGGGTGCCGCTTGTGTCAGAAATTCCAGCAGCTCGGAGGCTCTTTCTCCGTCCACACGAGCGGCTGCGTGACATGTTGTTGATGTCTGGCTGCCACAGAGCGATAACAGCTCTGTCGTGATTACGCTGTTGCTTCTGGAGTGAGAAGCAGTCTGCTGCTGCTGTTGTACGCAGGATTACTCAGAGCTGGGCTTTCCTCACTTTCATTGATCAGACGGGCGAACTTTGGCTTAGAGCGAGAAAACGAAAAGCTCTGATCTTTTAAAGCTCACGTTAAAGGTGTTTCTGCAAGAATTACCTCAGGTTTGATTTTGAAGTGTGTGTGACCTGTGCTGGAGAGTAGGCAATGGGCTTGGTTTGGCTCTGAAGATTATAGTAACTGTGCATGCGTCTGTGAAGGTAGGCTGCCGTCTGTGTGTGCATTAGGCTGGAGAATCAGCTCTTTCAGATTCTGTATTCAGAGAGGGAACGAGGGAGAGGGAGACTGGTGGTACCAGGCACTGACACTGCACAGAGAGGTGGATCGAGGGAGAAATGGTGAGATGGAAATAAATGGTGACAGTGAAGACAAGGGAGTGTGAAAGAGCCAGTGGGGGGAGGCAAAAATGACTCCACAGCTAAATGATTGTAATTTAACAAAACTCACCCGTCAGCCGGCTGCTGGAGAACATATACCCACCGAGGATATTGGCAGAGCTTACAGAAGGATTATTGCAGAGTCTAGTTTGATGCTTTCGTTGCATTAGAACTTTGCTCTTCAACCTAACGCCCTGAAGCAGGGGTGGGACTGTTGTAGATGGCCGCACTAACAAGCTTATAAAGAGGTGAAATGAATTGCCCGGCTAGTGTCAGTTCAAGTAACAGAAAGTGCCAACCAGACACTACATGGGCTAAAGTATTGGGCCATGCCTCTAAAATCTTTGAATTCAGGTGTTTTCTTGTCACATGGTGTATAAAATCAGGCACCTAAGCCTTGAGGTCTGCCTTTCCAAACATTTGTGAAAGAATGTGTGGTTCTAAAGAGCTCCCTGAATTTGAGTGTGGTGCAGTAATAGGGTAGATTCACTTGGAAACACTTTTCTGTGGGAAGCTGAGCAGCAGCCTTGGTCATTTCTCCCAGTTGATTTTTGGGGAGCTGGAACACAATCTCCAGGCAGGTTAAGTATTGAGTATTGTTCCCATCTGCAGACAAATGGAGCTGTAACACATTTGGTATCAATAGGAGCAGCAACACCACAGTCCTGATGTACAGTTTTCAGGATGGTCCTGTTGTCTTTGTGTGTCTCAGCCTCCATCCTCTGCGTCTTCGTCCTGGTTTCTTCAGCATCAGAAGAACTTTGAGTGAGACAAACTGCTGAAACAAATGAATTCAGTGGTGATAAGGTCATCTCACAGGTTTCCCTAGAAACTCCCTGTTTTCCCGAATCTCTCCAGCAGAAGCCAAGAACACAAACTTAGCAAGACACTTTGAGTCACATCAGTGAGAAATACATTGGAATTCCCCTTTAAACTTTCAAACGCCTTCTAATTGTTTGTTTAAACTTTACAATGATTTTAAAATAAAAAGAAACCAGGGAAAATGTGTCCTAATGTAAAAATATGGTTTTATTCCAACTCTGAATTCAGGGCTGAAGTAAAGTGAGACAGACGAGCTGTGAAAATCAGGTTCAGATGGAAGTGTGTGTGTGTGTGTGTGTGTGTGTGTGTGTGTGTCCACATTCCTTGTTAATCTGACAGGCTCACTGACTTTGCTTTGACCTAGACATACCTGTACTGTAGTACACACTCACAGCTCGTGGAGCCAGATGTGCAGCCCGACTCTGTGACGCGGATGCCTGAACGGGGGATGAGTAGTAGGACCAGAACAGTTAATGACTCTGTTACAAGAGAGGAGTGGAAAATTGCAAAATTTGCAGTACTTGTTTAGTTTGAACTTCTGTTCTCCGTCTTGGCGCGACGTCTCCTCCTCTCCGCTTGTTCACATTCAGCCTCCCGTTCAAGTTTTTTACTTGCTCGCTCTCGTTTTCTTTTTGTCCTCCTCTCGCTCTGTGTTTATAAAGGCAGGGTCATATTACACCCTGAGAGTTTGTGCTTCAACCACAGACTGGGGCTCAGCAGAGGGAAGGGGACAATGTGGTGTGGAGGCCCCCCCCCCCCATCATCTGTGGGGGTGGAGGGGCGATTTAGAAGTCTGTCTCCTGTCATGGAATGCATGTTGCATTGCCCTGGGTTAACCCTCCCTTATTGTGTGTGTGTGTGTGTGTGTGTGTGTGGATCGGGTGAGTAAGAGCTTTGTTGCTGAGTCTAGTCTTAATAAAGGGAGCTTTTGAAACGGTTTCCAAGACGACCATTGCAGTTGCCTGGGATGAGAAGTGCTTGCAGACTGGAGGGTTTTAAAAGTCTGCAGCTAAGCACATCTGACATTAGGGTTTGGTGGTAAGAAATGCAGCAGTTTAGGGTAACAGGGGTCAAAAAATGCCACTACAGTGTTGTAGAACCTCTTTGCAGTGAATGCATTTATTTCAGTTAGAAAACTCAGGGCTCTGATTTCTTGTAGACAATACGGTACGTGCTCAGTCGCACACAGACTCAGCATTAATCTAAAGGACCATCCAGCAGCCAGGATGACCTAATATTTACACACTCGGCGGCAGAGCCTTGACCCGTGTGTTTGTGGGTGTGCTCCAGCTGACGGCGCTCCCTGTCTCACTCACATCCTGTTGGTCATTTGCCTGTTGTTGCTCTGATTCATCAAGTCTTGTCTGACATTAATACCAGAAAACTTTTAGTCTTTATATTTTCAGTAGTTTATCAGGACTGAAGTCACTACAGGCCAGGATAGTTTGCACATCAGTTGGAGGGTTTTACACTGGATTTATTTTTTTAATTCACGGAAATCTTTAACACCATGAGTCATGCTTTTTTGTTATGTTATACTGATCCCAAGCACTAAATAAGTATGACTGGATAATGTTTGTTTTTTTTTACATTTTCATTTCCTTAATTTCTCCTCATGATAAGTTGTTTTTTGACAGCTGCTGTAGCTTAAATATGAGGAGCTAGAGTTGTGAAAATGGTGCATTTCCTCTGTGCTTGCTGGTGACATCAACTTCCCTTCCAATTGTGGGACAGCTACAACTTTTTCCTGCCTTTTCCCCCTCAACAGTTTCCAGCTTTTGATCAAGTTATATGCATTTGTTTTTCCATGCTTGGCTGCACAGACTGGTTTGTTTTGCAGGGGAATCTGCAGAGAGATGATCTCATGTCATGGATGCTACACTATTTTTGTTGGTGTTGAATAAATCAATGCAGGTATGCAGCGGTACAGCTGAGATCAAGTTAGACTTTGATTTACTCTTGAACACTCCTTCACCTCCTACCTCCTCCCCCCCGTCACCCACACACAGCCTACTCTCCACTTGCTTATACAGATGTCTCCACTGTTTTCAGTCCTTTGCTCTCTCTCTTTCTCTCTCCTCCGCTCATGCTTTTGTTTTCTCTTCCCATTTCTGTTTGTCTGTGTCACTTGGTCTCCTGATTATTACTTGCTCCTCATTGATATTCCCAAAGAATGGCAGGTCCTTTTTAACCCCCCCCCCCCTTTTTTTTGCAACCCTCTCCATCTTCACCCTTCTCGCGCCTCATTCCCTGTCTTTAGTCTCTGTCGGCCTCCTCGCCCTTTTACACCCACAAACATGAATTAATGTGCGCACACTCGCTCGCCCAGTTGGCAACAAGTTGCAGGAGTCTGTCTGCTGGGATAAAGACTGTGTGGTCTCACCAAGTTGAGCAGATTGGATGGTTGTATAATAGGAGAGTTGAGGCATGAAAACGAAAACATTTATCTGAACTGACAAATCAAAGTTGTCTGATTGCTGAGGGGGTTGAATGAGCAGCGAAAGGTGAGAGAATTAAAGTGATGTGGTGTTATAGAGGTCTGTGAGGGGAAAACTGGCCTCTGCTGAGACCTCTGTGAAGACTCTGAGTTTATGGTCTCAGTCGCTCATTACGATGCATACTTTATAAAGCATTCAGTCAGTTCTGTAGTGTCAGAAAGGAGGATTGTCCAGGATATGCTCACTGGTAGCAACTTGTAATTGACAGGTTGTTTTGCTAATGAGCGAGTGGTGTCACAGTCACATCTGCTTTCAAACACCAAGATGGTGAATCGCTGGGTGACATCACTGTATCTAAATCCATTATTCTATTTAAACTGTTTTATAGTTGGAATACCAGCATTTGGTCATACAGGACTGTACAAACTGAAACTTT
>VUQJ01015033.1:9679-27224 GCA_015108635.1 Andinoacara biseriatus | reverse complement strand
TACACATGCACACACACACACACACACACACACACACACACACACACACACACACACACACACACACACTCATAGGTGAAAAGAAGCCAACGAGCAGTGAAACACAACCAAAAGCACAAAAAGGTGTGCACATGAGCACATGCACACCCGCTAATACGAAACACAAGCATAGAAAAGACACATTCACATCCACCCACCCACTCACCCACTATGCAGGGAAGAGTTGGTTTGTGGATGACAGCTATTCAAATTTGTTGTTCATTATGATCCACGCTAAGCCAAAAACATCATGACCAAGCAGGTTTTAACACACACAATCACACGCGCACAACGTGCCAAAGCCATAACTCAGACTGTGTTGCTGCGGGATGAAGGCTTTTTAATATTAAGCTGTCAGTTGGGAGAGGGTTGAATCACAAAGAAATGACTAAGGAGGTTTTCTGCACACCAGTACATAATGCACACATTCAGACACACACACACATACAGGATAATAGTCAGTCAGTCATAGATGAAGACCCATTGTCTCACTGACCTTCGTAACCATAATCATCCGTGAGGGATTTACGATTGCTGGAATTAAAATTTTTTGTGATTTGAAAGTACTCAAAATTCACTTGTGGTAGAATTTCATCCGCTGATAGTAACTCTTGACCTCTATTTACTTCCAAAGAAACATAATAAATGGCAACCAGTGAAAAGCGAAACAGAAAATGTTACAAAACAAAGAATAAACCCAGAGGCATGTCAGCTACTGTGGTTCTACACTGTATTTCAAAAATCTAATGGCGAGATTCTTATGCCCGTGTTTACATTAAATGCTTCTTTATTCTCAAATCCCAGACACTGTCCTGCTCCAAGTCATGGCCAACTGTGTGTGTGCAATCTCTATTAGAAAGTCTTAAATTATGTAAATTAGCACAAGACTACCAAAACACCTAACACCAGTGAAAACTATCCATCCATCCATTCCCCCCTTACCCACTTAAGTGTTGCAGGGAAGCTGGAGCCTATTCCAGCTGAGTTAGGGCAAAAAGCAGGGTGCACCCTGGTTGCCAGTCAATCACATGGATAACAGAGAGACCATAGCCAGAATCAAACTTGATATTGCCATAACATTAGATAGCAGTCTGATTTAATATTATTTGGAAATAAAACATTGTATCTTAACATAAAAAAAAACAAACCAAACCAAAACAAATAACTATGTCTCTGGCAGAAATCCCTAGGAGAGAGTTTTATTGACTAACATGTCAAAGATCACATGACTGTAGTGACTTCAAAAATGTCATTTTTACTTTAAACATACACAGGCCCAAAAAGCGGTGGAAGACAGCTCTGCTCAAAGACAGCGCCTTAAGCCAAAGGCAACAGATTTAATGTGTCACACATTTAAAGTATGCGTGTTATTTTAAAAGATTCAGTCGTCTTCTCAGATCCACACGGTTTTTATCCGAAATTCTACTCACAGTTCATAAGTCTGCTTGGCTTGAGTATTTTAGTAAATGAATGCATGAAAATTTAATCATTTTAATGGCTGCCAAAAAAAAGGTCAAAGTAGCCTTCATAACTTATGATTAATGTAAATGCACTGAACAAAAACAATACCCAAGAAGCAAAAGGTAAAGTAGAACATGAAAGATTAAGCCAATACATAACCTTCTCATATCTTCTGGGTTTTAAAATATTTAAGAATTCTATTACAACTCATCAATAAACAGTTACTGTGAAAATAGCATCCTTTTATCCATGTTTTTGAGTCACTGCATTATTAAGGCATACAACACCTACCTAGAACCCCTTATTTCTCCATCATCCTGCTGTTTTTCACTGAAGAACAGTCACAGCATGCCAGCTCAATTTCCCTCATATAACAGGGTAATTTCTACTTGCAACTTTAAAACCACAAATATATTTTTATTTTCACTCCGCATAAACACATACCAACTGGCTTTAACTACATTAAGGTCCATTACACACAAGTTCATTATGCAGTTAAAAATGTTGTTTTGCAACATTTAACTTTAGAGAGTTAAACATATAACTGCCTAGTGCTATGCTTGGAATGTGTTACCTTTAATCTGTGTTAGCCAAAAAAATTCAAACCACTGAACTAGTATTGTATCAGGCTCCCCTAATGCCAGTAGAACACCTCCGAAACCCCAGTGGTGTCCAGCACAAGCGGGGTTGCTTTGTGATTGTGTGGGTTGGGGCCGCTCTGGGGCATCCCACGTGTGCTCACGTGGTGTGGGATGTGGGGAAAATTGATGTTGGATCGATGCCTTGAGCTTTGTGTCACAGAGCCATTCCCGAGCAAACTGTCCTGCTGGGGGAGGCAGCGACCGTCAGGGTGTTCTATTGTGTTTGGAAGGGGGTGATGTAGGTCTGCTACAATATTTAGGCGAGTGGTATTTGTCATTGTGCCAGCCACATGAATGCCATGATCGAAAGTTTCACAGGAGAACATTTTCATTGTAATGGAATGATCAATCAGTGATACTTGTCAGTGACATTAATGTTGTGGCTCATCAGTGTGTATTTGCATATTCTGGCATGAGGATAATGTGCCATTAATTGAAAACAAATTATAATTTCTGCATGTTTATAGCACCTGCACAGCCTGTCGATCAGGTGTCCACACGATGCACAGGCTGCAAGGGGGGAAAAAAAGGAAGCAATAAAGGTGTTTGTAAAGGAACATAACAACCTTGACTTTGTGCATTGCTATACTTGCTGCCAATGGTAACTAAATAGGCCTGAGAAATGTAGAAAACAAAACAGGTCATTAAAATCCTAACAATAATACACAATGACTTCAATATGCAATATCAGTATATGTATGAGGCTTGCCAAGCCGAATATGCTTCCAGCTCTGCAAGGTTTAATGCCAAACACTGCTAAAGATTATAATCAGTGTAAATAAATCCACAGAGTGCAAAGCACACACCAAATAACTGTGGGAATTAATGTGTTTCAACATTTGCACACACATACGCACAGTGTGATCTCCAAGTTGCTGTGCTTGAGCTGAGGATGCCAGTGGTTTCCAGTGGGTAACGACTATCCTGTTTTCTTAGCTGTGGAGCTTCAATGACACCTCTTTATGTCAAATTAATGTTACGGTGGTTATTTGCTATGGGCGGTCCAGTGCCACTCATTTTCAGGAGGGTAGGGCAAGGGCAAAGGAATGCACTGCAGCAAAGAAAATAAGCAAGAAATGTAGAATGTGGGGCTACTTAATGCAAATAAATTGGTGGGAGCTTAAAGTATTACTGCAGGCAACATAATCAACAATCAGAGGTTGGCCAGAAAGAAGTGGGTCTGTATTTATGTGTCTGGGCATGACCAGTAAAAAGTGCAAAGAACTCACCCTTATTTTGCATAATCGCTGGTATCAGCAACCCAGCTTGAAATTTGGAAAGGATATAAGGAAAAACGGTCTCACTCTGTGTATGCTGTTGCTTATGCTAGAAATATTTAAGCTTGTAACAAAATGCAACATATTGCAGGACCTGGTAATGCATTATTAATTGAAAACAAATCATCATAAGAAAACTTTAGAAACTGCAGCTATTACTCACAGTCACTTATTTTCAGGAGCTCACATAGCATATAACTCTTTGTAGGCCATGACTGCCTAAAGTCTGGAACCCGTGGGCATCGCCCTTCTGATGCAGCTGCGGCTGTCTGCTCATGGGTCTTTCTGCCTTAAGTTTTCTTTTCAGGAAGGGAAATGCTTTATCAACTGGATTGAGCTTTGGCTACTGCAGAATATTCCACTTTTTGACTAACAAAAACTCCTGGGTTGTGTTCGGACTGTGCTTTGAGTCACTGCATCTGTACCGTGAAGCGCTGTCCTGTCACCATAGATTCTTTCGATCCCTGTATAGAATAAAATGGTGACTGCAAAACAAGTGTCAACTTCAAGGGCAGAAAAAAAATGAATCCATCAATTTAATTGTTACTGCCAATTTATGTACGGGGGAAATTCCTTCTTTCTTTCATTCTAATATATAACCCAAAAGTTTAAGCTTTATTAATACTCAAAATTAGGAGTATGGTCACTTTAATAGGTGGACGTCAACACACATGCCTGGTAATTGTCTGCTAATTCGAGTCACGGAACAATGTGTTGGTCCCTTTTGAAGCACTTTTAATAAAATCATCTGACAATTAACACGGCTTGTTGTGTAATTACTGTAATTCTACTAACAGACCATCCAAGAAGTCTCTGTTCCAGAGTGAAATTCTATCATTTTCTTTGTAGTACTCATTACTACTTACAAGATATGTGTGTGTGTGTGTGTGTGTGTGTGCGCGCGCAATTTATGGATTCAGTTCACCAGGCTTTCCAGCTTTAGCTGATATCTTAGTAGTCAACCCTCTCATTTAAATATAGCCACTCCTGGCACCAAAAAAACATGGCGAGGGCCTAAAAAGCTTTAAAAAAACAAAAAAAACAAATCCAAAGTCTCCGCCCCCCCAAAAAAGAACAAACACTGGGTGATACCACACTGCCTTCAGGCATCTCTTATGCACTGTGGAACAAAATATCTCAAAAGCTTTGTTGTCAGGTTTCCCACATTTCAACCTCTCATTAGAAGTAAACAATTCTATATGCATATATGATCAAGTAAAATGCAGCACGATGCCTTTGAAACAAGCATAACTCACACTGTGCTTCATTTATAAGTCTCAATTGAATTGAGTAATGTGAACGTCAAGGGTCCTGATCCACCTCATCTACAGTAATAAATCTTAAAAATACATATTGGTGCAGGTGAAAAAAAACTTCCACATATAAAGCTAAAAACAAGCATAAGGGCAGCTTCCACCGATGTTTGTTAAATTTATTGGTCCATGGAAGGAACAGATGCACTGCTTGACATTTAGAAGTAGGACAACTTGGACAAACAAAATTTGAGACTACATACATGCATGGAGAACAGCAGCAGATCACATGAGTTAAAAGGCGCAAGGGGAGAAGAGCACATTTAAAGAATACCTTTAAATTCCTACTGGTGTCCAATAATAGAAAAACACTACAGAGAAGTAGATGAAGATGCTGTCCTGTCTGAAGTATAGTTTGAATAGTTTGTCAGTAGGACAGCTGTCCTCAGTAGAAGGGAGGAGAGTGTCTCACTTCTCACCTCCAGGTTAAAATGATTGGATAATTGCAGAAGGCTACAAACCAAAGCTCCAGCTTTAGCCCTTAAGCATGTACAGGCAGATGTTGCAGATCATGAGGAAACGGCAACCACAGTAAAACCAGGCAGAAAGCATTTATCTCAACTGCTTCAAATGTCTTATTTGACACTTGGGACATGCCAAGAGGGCCAAGTGTGGAAAAAATAAATTATAAATTGAAATTATGATATCTCATAAAAAAATGTTTGGGAAAGAGATTTTAGGGTTCTTTTGAGAATTATGACTGCACTACTGAACACAAGCTGTCAGCCATTGTGGCTAATATGGTTCAAAACACTGTCACATTATAGCTAGAAATGTCAACACTAGGACATGCCAAGAAACACAATTATCTTGGATGTAGTGTAATAACTATATTCTCGAATTAGCGGACATCTGCTTAGATTATTTGCTTGCATTTTTATATCCTTTGTATACTTTTCTATCTTTTTGTCTGGATTGCCTGAAGAATTGTAGGACTGGGGACAGACAGCAATAAAGACTGCTGCTACACATGCTGTTTAACAGCAATCGCACAGGGGTTACTTAATTGGAGAAGGTTGCCGTGTATGACAAAATGTAATCCAGGACAGCACAAAAGAGTGAACATAAGTTAGGCAGAGTTGTGTGGAAGTGTGTGTGTATGAATGTACAAGTTTACTGCTAGGGTTTACTCAGAGGCTTGTCAAAAGCCCAACCAGAGAATGTGTAAATAACAGTTGGTGATTTAAAATAAAAAAACAATATGGAGAAATAAATATGCAGGCTAGTTATTCACCATATTGCCAAGCATCTGCTGTGATTAAATGTCCTGAAGAAAGAAACCCAATGCCGCTGTGCAAGCTTATTCTAGTGCAAAATCTGTGCTATCGTTTTGTTTGTTATTTGATATCAAATAACTGAAACAATAAAAGAAGCAGCAGAAAATGGATCAGTGCAAAAACCAAAGAAGCAAAGAGCACTTTTTCTTTGCAAATGAATTACAAACCACAATGCAATGATTTGCAAATCTCACAACCCCATATTTTATTCACAACAGAACACAGAAAACATCAAATGTTTAAACTGACACATTTTACTATTCCATGAAAAAATATTAGCTCATTTTGAATTTGATGGTAAAACACAAAAGGTTTGAAAAGTAAGCGGTACTAAAAAGAAACAGCTGGAAGGACAATTTCTACCTAATTAGGTTAACTGGCAACAGCCAGTAACATGATTGGCTATAAAAAAGCATCTTAGCATGCTTAGTATCAGAAGTAAAGGTTAACAGAGGTTCACCAGTTGTTCAAGGTTCAACTTTATCGCCAAATTGCAGAACAATTTCAGAATGATGTTCGCCAAAGTAAAATTGCAAAGACATAACACATAATATCATCAAAAGATTCTGAGAATCTTGAGAAATTTCAGTGTACAAGAAACAAGGCCAACAATCAATATGCCTGTGATCTTCATGCCCCCAGGAACACTTCCAGAAATCATTGTCTGTGAACACAGTTCACTGTGCCATCCACAAATGCAGGTTAAAGCTCTATCATGCAAAGAAGAAGCTGTATGTGAACATGATGCAGAAACTCTGCCATCTTCTCTGGGCCAAAGCTCATCTAAAACAGACTGAGGCAAAGTGAAAAACTGTTCTGTGGTCAGACAAATCAAAGATTGAAATTCTTTTTTCTAAACATAGCCATGGGATCCTCTGGACTGCAGAGGATGGGGGGGGGCATCCGGCTTGATGGCAGCACTCAGTTCTAAAGCTTGCATCGCTGATGGTATGTGGGTATGTTAGTGCCTATGGAAAATGCAACCCGCACATCTGGAAAGGCACCATATTTTCTCAGTTTAAACATTTGATATGGTTTCTCTGTTGTAGTGAGAATAAAATATGGGTTCATGAGATTTGCAAATCATTGCATTCTGTTTTAACTTTTTTGCAACTGGGGTTGTACATTATAGCTGAAATTGTGTGCGTTTTATGTGCGTTTGTTTGTGTGTGTATGTGTGTGTGTGCATCTGTGGGTGCAAAGTTGCAAACTCCTGTTAAGCTTCCCAACATAATCTGACATTTTCTGCTGCATCAGCATCCTAAAACATCAAATGAATGAGATGTATGACAGGTCTCCTTCTCTTCCTGTCATATGTCATTTTCTCAGAACCTTTTTTTTTTCACCCTGCCTCCACTTCTTTCCCAAAATCTCTCTTTCATCTCTTCACATTTCTTCTGACTCAGCCATAACCCTGTTTGTGTCTCCTCCTACCACATCCTCTTTACACTTCACCTCAGCAGATCATTTTAATAGCTGCACTTTCATGAATGAAAATAAGACAGGCATAGTCTTTGCTAATGGAGCCTAAACTGGATTATCAGACACAATGTGTCAAACTTTTTACAGGTATAGGTTGCTTTTTAAAGTTATAAATGTAAAAGGAGTAGAGTTTCTAGCAAGCCCACTGCTGTCATTAGATTCAGGTTGGGTGTTTCAACACTATTAGAACACTTAATGGAATTTTTTGGATCAACATTCTGCATGGTGCTCTTGACCTCCATCATATCATCCATCCATCTCCTCCAGTGGAATTCCACACACTCTCTGAGTTCATGTCGATGCCAGTGCACTTAATCTGTTTTGGCATCACATCATGGCACAACACTTTACTAAAAGTCTTACAGTATGTTTTGGTTTTATTTCTTTAACTTATCCCTTGACTGTATGTAAAGGCATCAAACAGAATCACAGTAAATCCTTATTTATTTTGCTCATCTTCAAATATACCATTCCATAGGCTTGTGATGTGAAACATGTGCAAAGAGTGTTTTTCTAAACACTGAACAAATAAAGCAAACAACTAGAGTTGTAGAGTTTAAAAAACAGACACAGGAAAACAGACAAACAAGAGAGGCAGGAATGACTATGCTGCTAAGATAGGAAGACAGAAGCCACAACAGGGCTCCTTCTGATCAAATATTTTTAATGCAAACAAATATTTTAATCTTAATCTGTGGAATTATTCGGTGTTATCGGCATAATCTGTATTGCTACAGTATATTATCTTCGTTCACTTAATTTTCCTCAGCACTGTTAACACTCTCCTTGAAGAAATGCACTTAGCACTATATAGTTAGGGCCATAAGTATCTGAACAATTACTCTGTTTTTGAACTTTTGCCTTGTACACCATTTAGATCAAGCAATCAAGATGTGATTTAGCAAAGTTTGACAAACGTATTAAAATAAATGTTTAGGAATTACAACTATTTTTATTTATAGTCCCAGATTTTCAGTTCAAAAGTAGTGTTACAATTTACTAAGAAGTAGTTTCATGAAAAAAAGAGTCCCGTTCCCCGTACTATTCTATAGCCTATCCAAATAAAAGATCTGGAGTCGATTCCAAGAGTTGGACTTGAATTTGTTTACTGGAACTTTCAATATGAGGTCCAAAGATACATTGATGTGAATGAAGGAGGCTATCATTAGGTTTAAGAACCAAACTCAATCTAACAGAGAGATAGCAAATCAACAATCTGGTACATTCTTATAAACAAGGAATGGATTGACCAGCTGAGCAACACCAAAAGGCCTGAAAGACTACAGAAGACAACCAAAGCAGGTGACTGCAGAATTCTTTCTATGGTTCAGAAAATCCAAGTAAAGAAAACTGTCAAGAAAGCAGCATATCATTGTCAACACTATCCATAATCAAGACGTGTCTACATAAATGGAACTACAGAGGGTTTACAACAGAGTGCAAACCACTAGTTACACTCAAGACCAAGAAGACCAGATTAGACTTTGCTGGAAAATATCTAAAAGAAGCTGCACAGTTCTGCAAAGACAGATGAAACCAAGACTTTTCAATCAGCTGATTTCCACCCAACAGAGACTTCTTTTCAATTACTGAAAAAAGTTAAGTCCTAGCAGAACATTTGAAATGTGGGAACCCAGCATTTGGTGATGTCCATGGGTTCTAGACTTCAGGCAGTCACTGACTGCAAAGGATTTTCATCCAGGTATCAAAAACAACACATATATTTAAAATTATGTTAGTTTGTTCAGCTACCTTTGAGACTTAAACCACATTTTGACCGATGGTGTACAGAGGCAACATTGTGTCAAAAACCTATGAACCTGAGTGTATATGTGTCAATAATAACTCCCTTTTTATGAGCTGGTAGTCATCACATTAGCCTAAAAATATTTGTAACAATGCATGACAAAAATAGTTGGCATGTTTTCCCGTGTTTGTTTCTGTCCCTTACTCGTATACCATGTTTTTGCCTGGCTAGATGAACAGGAACAGGAATCTTGTCTATCACATTGTAATGGTGTATAATGGTGTGTATGCGACATATGAACATGAATTTTAAAAATCATTCAGGAGAAACGATATCATTACAGAATATTGCCTCAAGCCATCGTCTAAATCCCGTAACCAATCTTAATATATACACACAAGCATGAATACAAGCTCATATGTATATATGCATAGACACAGCCAGCAGTATGACAACATATTTGAACACACACAGTGATGGTATTTACTGACAGTTTCCCCGGGGGATTTCAGAGTTGATGATTGAAAATTAATGTAACATACAGAAGGTGATGAGGAGCTCAGCTGTCACAGTATCTAGTAATGAGGGGGAATAGATAGTAGTAGTGTGAGACAGGCAGAAAAGAAAGAAAGCGAGCAAGTGGGAAGGTAAAGTAGTTGAATAGTAAAAAGGTAAGCGAGAGACAATGTGCATAAAAACAGCTAAAAATGTGAGTGGAGCAGTGTCATCCCATCTATCTCTACAGTTTCCATTTTGTTCACATTTGCTTTATTCATGTACACAACATAGAAAAATTACTTAAGTAATTGGGTTATAAAATTGTACACATGGCCCTATATTGTTAGATTTAGCACACTGCAGTCACTTTATTATTTAGTAGCCTCAACCCTCCTTTAGCATCATTACTGCAGTGCAGTCCTCTCATTAGACAGCAGTCTCAACAAAGACTCTCTTGAGCCACGGGAATCTGAAGGCTTTTGCCTGTGCCTCAGTGATGTTGCTGATGGCTGTTCCACCTTTCTCATTTCTCCCTCCTCGTGCAACAGGGTTAAGGCTTAGAGGAACTTTATGCAAAGCCTGTGCATTCAAACTCTTTCTATTGAAATTCTAGTTGACAAGACTAAAAGTTTATATTACAACAGTGGCAAAACACATTAACTGCCTCAGAGGACACAGTTAATCTTCTGCTGTTCCACACTTCAAAAGCTACCCTATGAAGAGCTGAATGAATGGACATGTATAAAATTTATACAGTAAGAGCAGACTGAGTATTTTTATTCCTCTGTGCTGGCTAAAGTCGTGGCTCAAGTATTACATTTTCGGGATCCATCCATTCTAATCTTGTGAATTTGATATCTCAGGAATGGCTGGAAAAAAAAACAAAAAGAAAAAAAATTTCCACAAATTTCTCAAAAAAGTTGTCTTGAACCCAAGAAGGAAGTGATGATAAAAGTATGGTAAAAGTAAGGTAATTCTAGTTTTGAGTTCTCAAACAGCTATAATAAGTATGTTACATATATAGGAAATTAGCTCAATATTCAAATGCAGAATTAACACAAGAAATGATGCAAAATGACTGAAAAGTGATGAGGGCTTTGTCATTTTTTTATAGATAACCTATATGGACAAAAGCACTGGACCACCGACACATTACATTACTTGCATGCCATGAAGCTCCCTGTCCACACTTTTTGTTCTGATGTTAATGCCAGAGTAGGTTTGGTACTCTGCAGTTAGCAGTGTTGGTGACTTTTACTCACTATGTGTCTCAGCACTCAGCGACTCTGCTCTGCAACTTCATGTAGTCTGACACTTTGTGGCTGAATTACAGATGATGATGGAATATCTAGTAGGGAAGAAATTTCCCAAACTGACTTGTTGCAACAGTGGATTCTGTTAGAGTACCACACTCAAAGTACTGGTGAGTGCTTTAGAGCAACTCATTCTTTCACAAGTATTTGTTAAGGCAGACTGCAGGGTTAGGTCCTTGATTGTGTACACTTGTAGCAATGGGACTGAAAACACCTGAATTCAAAGATTCATAGGTGATGCCCAATACTTTTTGTCCATATATTGTATGTTTCCTCAATGGAACCTATTTCCTTTGATATTTTGTAGTCTGCAGACAAGCACCTTCCTTTCCTTTCCATCTCATCAACATTTACTAGCCACTACTCTTTAGTTTTCTTTAAAATGCCCGATTAAGTATAGGTGAAGTTTTATATACCTAAGATGATCACTGATTATCTGCAAACCACTTGCAGAAATCTCAAAGCACAAAGCTTCTGTATGACCTTCAGAAGCTGGCTGTGCTGCCATCAGTATCTCCCTCCTTCTGGTACCATGGGGCTTTGACCCATGTGCTCCTAGGTTCCGGTATAGTTGACAGTCTGGTGTCAGATGACCTTTGTATCTTAAAGGGTCAACTGAAGAAAACAACAAAAGCACAACTTCTTTCTTAACCCTGCTGGTATCTAGTCATGTATTTTCTTACGGTTTCAAGACATCTGCCCCCCAGTTATGTGAGCACACACATGCATACAAAATATAACAACAGTACATATTATTGATAAACTAAAATATGATAGGATTAACTTGGGCCAAGGGTATTTCAGCTCATGCTGATCCTTGCCATAGAGTACAATAACCAGAAATATGTTTGCTATCTACAGCATAACAACATTAATCCCAATTTTATTCTTTAAAGAAAGAGTCAAAACAACCTCTGGATGCAAGAAAAAAAAAGTCTCTTTGGGGCCAGCAAAGCTGCAACGGCTGACAGCCTAAAACTCTTTCTTTATAGAATCATCATATATTTTTCATCATAGAAATGCTTTGAACCAAAGTGTGGGGTATCATTTCAATGGACTTCTAAAGAGTCATAGTGTCACCAGAGACTGGCACTGCGGTGGCTTGGGCTTCCCCAAGCAAGTTGCAATGAAAATCCTGCACAAATTTATACACCAAATACAAACATACAAACCCAAAAAAAGAGGGTATTGCAAAACTGACTGTTTGCCCCTGTTAGCACGCAGTGAACCACATATCATTAAACTGGCACTCTAACTATATTTGGTAGCTCAGCTGCATTCATATTTGCATACAGCAGTTTTTCAAGTAATTGAATCACTTTTTACACCATTTTTTTTTTTATAATTACTGAAGCTGCTACAGACAATTCTGAGCAATCTTGTCTTTCTGAGAGCGCATGTGCAAAAAGGGCGAGCATGCAGCGGCAATGTCATCAAGAACTAAGATGTTAGATCTAAGCTTGAAGGAGATTTCCATCCTTAATCAAATATGTGACACTGACAAGCAACAACATTTTTACTAACTGAGAGTAAATACAGTCTCTACTGCAAAGAGTGGTTATTTCTATACAAGATAGTTTGAACTACTTTTCCAAGTAGTTTTAGTTAACCAAAGGAAAGATCTCCCTGGAGTAGCTTTGCTGAAGTTCAGCTTCTTCGAGTGAAGTAATTGGAAGGTTCCAAAGCTATGATTTCAAAGTAGCTTCCTCAGCGCTGACTGTTGCCATATGACAACTTGTACACGCAAAAGCAAAACATGCAAGGAAAAAAAAATCAAATTTTTTTGTTTCATATTCAGGTCCTTCCTTTCCGACCCCACGGGGAAATCATTACTTCTATCCTTCTAAATATGCATGTTGTTAATTATGCATCTTGTTATCACTGGCTAATCTGCATACTCTCATGTATAAAGTCCCTCTCATTACCATTCAGAAGGCCATCTCACAGGTGTGCTGAGTAAATATACAACACACAGCGGCTGATTAAAAAAAGCACGCACGCACACATGCACACACACACACAAACAAACAAGTTTTTTTTTTACACAGTCTGCCTTCACGCTTGCATACTCAAACACAGGGACATATTAAAACAAGTGGAGACACATAAGCTTGCTCACTCAAGTGTATAGACTCCCAGAAACATACACATGTACACAGAAACAATGAGAGTGGACATCAACCAAGTAGCAGACATATTATGCAACCCTGCCGACAGAAGGTTCAGGTTTCCCTCGTATGGGTGGCGGTTTGGTCTGTGCCAACTCATTAAGTACACAGCTGGCCAAAAGAGTTGGAGTGGAGTAAGACCACATGGGTCCCCAGATAAGTGTCTGACTAGATTTTCAGATAATATTTCAGAATACAAAAGGCTATTTGTCACATATTATAATATATATAATATACAAAAGGAGTTAAAACTGCAGCTTCATCTGATTGAAGCAAATAAAGCATCTGTATTTCTTACTATGCATGAGGAAAGTACCTCATATAAAAGGCATAAAGATGACCATTGTTGTGAATTTGTTCTACATAAATGCAATTGTACTTAACATTTTGTACTTCAATATAAATTTTGATCCTCTGTAAGCAAGCAATAAATAAAGATTTTACTCTCATTTACTGCAGACATAGTGAAACACATTATACTACAATAGCGTAGGTTGTACGCAGCCCTCAAAGTTTGGCAGCAATGGAAGTGGAAGACTGATTATCATTCAAATGCTAACAATTATAATAATAATCAAAAAGACAACAAGGGACTCACTCAGGTTCCATCTGAGCCCTGTGGTGATTGCCTGGCAGGGTCCACCTACTGGAATCAGGCCGCACCAGTCCCCCTCCAGACCTGTGTTCACGTCCAGCCTGTGGCTGCCCTGCTGGCACAGAGCATTAGTGTGAACATGAATTAGTATATATGGGCGTGTGAGAAAAATCAATGAGACAAACAAACATGAAAATGGAAAATAAAATTTGGAGAAAGACTTCTTAAACTTTTGAGCCCTCACTGGGAAACTTCTACAGCAGGCTCATTAAAATAAATTATTAGTCTTGTCAGGGCTGTAACCAATTGTCCAGTCCCACAGTACTCTAAAAAAGAAAAAGGGGGAAAAAAAAGACCCTGCCATTTTGAATTATTATCTACTTTACTGTGCATCACAGAGGGCCAGAACATTTTTGAAATGATACCTAGAACTGAACTAACAAGCAGCTTTAAACTCAAAAGTAGTTACAGAGTTATGGATCCCTAACTCAGAGTTAAAAAAAAGGGTACTGTCTACTGTAATGTATTTTAAAACCTTTGAAAGAACATTAATGCTTATTTTCCATTTTCTAATTGTGTCTAAAAGATGGATAACGAAATGTTTCTGAGCTCTAGTGACATTTCATGTGCTGCTTTGCAAAGACAGGCAACATAAACACAATTCTGAAATGCCAGTATTCCTTAGCAAAACTCGGGCTGGGAGACAAAATTCAAGGGGGTCACGCAGTGTAGGTAAAAGCTAGGATCCAACTTTTCAGGCTAAATAATGACTTTGGGCTCAGTGCACTGGTTATATTAAAGCCTGATGCTAGGACATAAAAGGTCAAAACAAAGTTTCTTACATTTACAGCATATACCAAATATAGAAAGAAATTTCCTAGTTTCATTCTAACACATATATATATGTATTTGACAAACAATGCTGTGGCTGCAGGAAAATATAACAAGCCTCAAACTGAACAATTATGCGTCATCAATACAATAAATTTTGAGCTGCTATGTATGTTTAATTTATCATACACTCAAACATTAATCCCAACACAAAAACTGTTGACAGCTACAACTTACAGCCGTCATCAAAAAGATAAAAGAATCATACAGGCACAGACAGCTCAATATTCAATTGAGTTTGAAACCTTTAGTTTGACATGTTTAAAGTTTCCTTTGCTTGGCTTCCTGGAGCTGCAGAGCCAGAGGGAAGTAATGATGGGGAAATTCTAATCTGTGGAGCTTTTGGTGTTTAGGAAACAACCCTGAGGATGTTTTCTATACTTAAACACAGTATCTTTGTGTAAACGTGTCAAAGTAACACAGTAAATAAGGAGCGGAGAAAAATCAAAGCAAACGCATGTGCACTTGCACATGAACGCACACATATGCGGTAGAGGCTTGACTCAGAGTAAGACTGAAGCCCCTTTTTGTTTGTGAAGATAGCTGCTATCAACATGAAGACAAACTCTTGGGGGAAAGCTTAAAGTTGTCTTAAAGTGTCAAATGTCACATGTTTTTTTTTTCAATTACGAGGAGTAAGTAGGCCAAACATGCTGTTACATATATTGGAATGCTTATATTTTCCTGTATTTCCTGTCTGTGACATATCACAAGCTTATAGATATTAAATAAATGGAATCAGCAATAAACAAAAGCGCAGGAATCTTTTGTTCTCTTGCTCTCTAGGATAGAGATCTGGTAACTGTGGAGGCCATTTGAGTACATTGAACTCAATGTCATGTTCAAGAAACCAGTTTGAGATGATCTGAGCTTTGTGGCATGGCATGTTATCCAGCTGGGAGCAGCTATCAGAACACGATTATCTTGTGGTTATCAGCCTGAACCTTCAACAGAAGGCAGGATGGATCCATGCATTTGTGTTATTTATGCCAAACTTCAACCCTGCCATCCGAATGTCAGAGCAGAAATTGAGACTCACTAAACCAGGCAAACTTATTAAGGCACAATTTTGGTGAGCTTGTGTAAATTGTAGCCTCTGTTTCCTGTTAGCTGACAGGGTTACCCAGTGAGATCTTCTGCCTATCTCTTTCAAGTTTCAAATGTTGTGTGTTCAGACATCCTCCTCTGTATTCCTTGGTTGTAACAAGTGGTTATTTGAGTTAGTGTTGCCTTCCTCTCAGCTTGAAGCAGTCTGGCTATTCTCTTTTGACCTCTGGCATCAACAAGGCGTTATCCCCCAAAGAACTGCTGCTCACTGGATATTTTCTATCTTTTGGACCATTCTCTGTAAACTTTGTGTGGGAAAATGTCAGGAGATCAGCAGTTTATTAAACACTCAGACCAGCCCATATGGCACCAAAAACCATGCCATATTCAAAGCCACTTGAATCACCTTTATTCCCCATTCTGATGCTTGCTTTGAACTTCAGCAGGTCATCTTCAACATGTATACATGCCTAAATGCATGCAGATGCTGCCATGTGATTGGCTGATTAGATGTTTGCTTTAACAAGGGATTGCACAGTGAGTACATCTACTGGCTGGGTAAAAAAATTTATTCTTTTAAGCATTATTCCCTTGTTTCAACACACTGGGACTGAGTATTTAGTATGCTTTTGGAAGATGACTGACAGATATTAGATACCAGTTCTGTGCAGTCTCACACCTCCCACTTGTTAGCTAATCTACAGATGTGTAAGATCAGGAAATTACAAAATTGTCGGAGGCCAGTGTAAACATTTAGCTATCAGGATAGAATATTAGTAATACAAATACTATTAGATTTATTTAAGCACCTGTCTTACCATGCCTACATTTTTTTAATGAAAATTTGAAGCTGTTTTCTGTCTTGCATTTATTACACTAAATTTTTAATATCAGTACAGAACTTGTTCCAGCACAGAAGGCAGACAAGTTACCTCAGGTATCACACTTTATCATTTAAATCAGCTACTGCACTGACAAGTTTCACTCCTTGAAAGGGCATCAGGTAAGCAGCCTTGTAGTTCTGACCTCGAGTGAATGCGCTGGAATGATTTATAGCATGAATTTGGCTGACACAGTGTTGTGCATTGCGTGTCCCACAACACAGAGAGCCTGCTTTCTCAAGTATCTTCAGAGGCTCGGAGACTAATTTGAGTAAATGTGGCTCTGGTTGGTCCTCCAACTGAGATCCAATAAAGCAGATACTAAAACAAAAACAAAACAAAGCAGACAAAGTCAATGTGACGTACCCCTCTATTTTCAAGATCTAAACTGAGTAAATTTAGCTCTACATTGGGACCCAGGCTGATTAAAACATCCTCTTGGTGTTTAGGGACACAGAATCAAAAGCTCGTAAGCAGCCCTACAGTGTCCCTATCCATAACTTAATAAAACACACCATAATTATGCAACACCCTGAGCCTGCTATAGAAAACACATAACTTCAGCACATTTCCCAAAGACAGCATAATAAAACTTTGACACTTCATTTGGGAGACAAAAACTAAAACAAACAGACACAACCCTGATTAAATCTGTGCATGCCTGAGTCACAGATATACACTGATTTAATCAAGATGAAGAGGCATGCCTCACACATTTCTTACAGTGTGCAGGTTTAATGGGATATTGTAGCTCTAAGTAGCTTCAACACTATATACTGCTTGACATAATCCCCGCTTGTCAAATTTGCACCAGAAAAATGGTAACTTAGCTGTGGTTGCAATGTGTTGGTGGTGTGTGTGTGTCTATGTGCGCGTGTGTGTGGATTGTATACAGAAAATGATCAACTCCGTATG